>JAMKCH010000195.1:0-39706 GCA_023653785.1 Ophioderma brevispina | reverse complement strand
TACCGTGGGAACAAGCTGCGGTTTGACCGCTAGATGCAATATGCATGTTGCAATGCCCTAATCAATACGTGTGATTATTGATGGTTAACCACTAAAACGGCAGTTTTTTTGTTTATATCTTATTAATGGCTTTGAGGGCTCAAATTTTCAGACTACAATGAGAAAAATCGGCCTTTCAATCTGATATCAAAACGATACTACTTACTTTTCCGGGTAAATCAGGGGGGTCGCAACGACGATCGGAACACGCACCTTTAAATGACAGGCGGAGATTTTTTTTGAGGATACAGATTTCTGGCATCATGGCTCCCGCCCCATCGCCTTTGCGCACGCCACTAAGTAACATCCGTACCACTTTGAGGGCTGTGCGTTTAACAACATTCATGGTCAATATTACTTCTTCCATGTGGTCACAATGATCCCTAAAGGCCGTAAAATGTTTAAATGTTGTTATTAAATCATTTAGTAGATTTAGACTCTCTACTCGAACGAATATACATATTTCATCATTATTCATCGTGGTATTTTACAGAGATATCTTATCTCGCCGCTAGTTTTTTGTCTGTGATATTGAAACTCTTGCCCATTTGTATCGGACTTTTTAAAAATATAAAAATGAATATCAAAGGTATTAAGATTACAGAGGAAGAAAGAAAGTATGGATGCAGATGACACAACGTTTTTCTTACCTGGTGTCCTTTAACACCCTTCTTCGAAACTTCCACAATTTCTGTCCAACATATCTTGTTTGCAAAGTGATTTTGTGAGACTGACAACAGCTGCTTTATGACATTTCAAGGCTTATTGCTCGCGCCGAAGGGCGCGAGCGGGCGCGAGCTATGAGAGATTACTTCCAGAGAGACCCCTGCGATTTTCCAATGTTGAGAACGATGTCTGAGATATTAACCTATTTGATGGCACGCTCCACGTAATCAAATCATGGCTAATTTTCCCGCGCATGTCGAGTTTCACGCGATGTGTATCGAGTTTTCCCCTCTCCATAAATTGAGTGTGGGCAGGCGTATAGTCGAGTTTACAGTCGCTATCCTGTCCATTTTGCCCTCCTAACCGAGTTGTGCTCTCTATATGGTGAGTTTTTGAACATAATAATGTCCCTTTTTACGGCTGCCACTATCAAATCTGGGCGATTTTCCCCGCCAATCTAAAGGCCAATATAAAATAACTTAGGATACACTTCATGTCGGATGTATAATTGCATACATAGAGCGAGTGTGTTTTGTGTGTTTGTGTGTGGTGTTTGTTTTGTGCGCAAACGCATCGATACAATACTGATCACCTCGGTTTAACGTGATAAACAATTAGACCAAATACAGGTGTCCCAAATGATTAGTACCCATCGATACCCACAATGTTTTTATTTTTTTCATAGAAGTCAATAACTTAGTAAGGGCTGGTTTTAATGTCCAACTGGTTTGTTTATTGTTTCATTATACTGTAACCTTTCATAAGAATTTTGACTCGTGAAATCGGACTACGCAAAGGGAAAATCCCCTCACTTGTGTTAGAGGTGCTGATTCATCCTTTGGGAAAAGTGAAAAAAATGCATGTGTGTGTTATCTCTCGGCTTACCTAGCCTTTTTTGCATCACATATCTCTTTTGGAATCTTATTAAAGCACTTATACTTTGATTTTGAGTACAATAGATAGCTATGGTAATTCTCTTTCCCTTGATACCAAGATAAGTACCGCATTGCCCTTATGGCATCACAGTGACGTCATAAAAGTCCATTAGGGCAGCAAATATTGCATTTCAGAAGACACAAGTGCACAATTGGCGAAAATTCAATTTTGTACCAAAATATTAGGACTGTCAGATTTTTAAGCTGTTGGCTCTAAACATGGCAACAGACAGCTTTAAGCATACAGAGGATGTTAGTGCTTACTTGCAGAAAAGTACCAAAAGAGAATGGGCCTAATGCTTGTGTGGGAAACCCCTGAGCTTTACTGTCTAGCGAGGTGTATTACATCATTTTGACGTCGTACGGGAATATTGTACCATTTTGGTATCGAAGGAAAAACAGGAGACCAAGCTCTCTATTGGTACCCCACAATCCAAGTTTTGAGTGTTTAATAACGAATTCCCCAAGGGACTAAAGCATGTTTTAACAACAGCTTGCCAGGAAGAGGGTTAAAAGTACCACATACTATTTTTTTTCCATTAGCTCCAAAAGGATGATGTGAATCAGCACCTCTAACACAATTGAGTTGTATTTTCACTTTGGTTAGTCCGATTTTCACGATTCAATTCCTTAGGAAGGTTACAGTATAATGAGTTGGTATTAAAAACCAGCTTACCTCATGTATTGATTTTCTATGTGAAAAAATAAAACATTTGGGATATGGGTACTATATTAGACACCCTGTAATTGATCTCTTAATGGACATTGATATCAATCAAGTACTCAAATATTATGAAGTTACAAAGAAAGCGCCATCACGTAATTCTGGTTCTAGCATTTCGTTAATTTGGCATTCGCACATACGCTAAAATGGAATTATATAATCTAAAATTGTCAAGCATAGAAATCAGCAGGTCTGCATTAGAAATTCTATAATACGGGATTTGCGGTTTCAAGCGAATAATGTTGAATTTCTGTGCTCTTACTTTTTACGCGGTCGGTGGTAAATTGCTTGGCAAATTTGACTACTTTGCGTTAGATCCCTAGTCGTACAAATAACATTCATCAGTAGGTATTTTTTATATGTATAAATAGCGCATTAACTTCTTGAACTTTTTACTCCCTCACACATTTCCGTAGTGATTCTCTTACATGATAATCTGAGAAATCAGAAACAAAAATCGTGCGTAGATTAGAATGACTATAAATACTTTACTAACAGCCTTGAATTTCTTTCGCATGATGTACCATACAAATTCTAAGCGTTGCTCCATATCTGAGGGGGAGCTAATTTTCAATCTTGATTAATACAACAATTTTGTGTTTGTTGCCACTTTTTGGCAGAATTTCCGTTAGATAGCACCTTAGGTTTTAAATTAATTACAATCATTCCCTATGACTATATCACATGATGTAAACTAATGGGCTATCATTTTGAAAACGTAAGCCGACCGTCGACCTGCACACCGTTGGTTTGTAAACTGGCATGATTTTCCGAAAGTATCATACCAACTTGGAATAATATCTAAATCCGTGAACTATCGCGTCTTCTCATATCCAACTCCCAAACATTGTTGTCACGATATATAGAATAATATAGATTAATTTTAAAGGATTTTGCGAACAAATATTAAAACATGCATGCCCCAATCATATTTGAACAAATTTTTATGACATACCTGCAAACGAAATGTTCAAACTCCAAGCCCCACAATATTTGTCACATTGATCACATATTACTGCACACGGGGTTGTAAACTGCCATGAATATAGAATATAGATTCATTTTTATTCAAAAAGATTGGTGAAAAATATTTAAAAAACGACTGCCTTTTGCAATCACCCTGGATTTCTTTTGTAAAAATATTAAACTGTTTAATGATACATGATTCCAAATATGAAATGCCTTGCACTTTTGGTACAAAATTCCCTATAGGACTCTATGGGGATGGGTGACATTATACCCTTTTGTTTGGTTGCTTGTTTGGTTTGTTGTGTTTTATTTCGTCTTTAACTTGGTCACTTATTCATGGAACGCTACAAGATCCTCTGTTCTTCCATAAGGCCGCAGGGTACTCTTAAATTTAACATACAAATATAATATAAAATTACAAATTAAACATAAAATTTTGAACAGTGGTAAAAAATAATGCTTAACAACTTAAAATACCACCACAGTGAGAAACCAGGCAAAATAATGTTATTTTTCACAGTAAGCATATAATATAAAGTGAAAGATATGTGTTAAATGTTATAAATTAAAAAATTATCAAAAACTTAAAAAGTATATTTTAAATAAAGTATCATTAAATGAATTATGTTTGATATTTTACAAAAGAAATCTGGATATTGCAACGTTGACCTTTAACTTTGAATAAACAAATGACCTTTATCCTATTTTCCCAAATATCTCTGAAAAGGAGGCACCACACCATGTGACCCAATTGAAGTTAAAGGCCTTATTGGGATACAATTTGCAATTTTACTTGGTTTACTTCAAGAAAATGAAACAAAATGTAAACAGGGCGATTTAGACGGGTGCATTTATGATAATAATTCCTGAAGGTTTTAAAGCGGCACTGGCACTTTTTCACAAATCTGAAATCTTTGAATTTTGCTCTCAAATGATAGTCTAGGCCTTGGAAGAACAGAGATATATTTTACACATAAAATAACATACCCCAAACAGATAGGGACATTGATATGACGGATAAAGACATCCAGTTAATTGTAGGCCAACTTTTTAAGTTTTCCATAACTTTAATCAACAAATGTGTATATTACATGAATATTTGACTGTATACTCACTGATAAAAAAACCACAAAGGTTGTCCGTGTTCTTGTGTTAAACGCCAACGGCGACGTTAAATTATAAAATCGTTCTGTTTACCCAAAAGGAAGCTGATGGTCTAAAGAAGTTCGGTGAGGGCTTGTATACTAAAGCCCTTACAACCATGCAAAAATATCGATTTTTGAAAAAATTTGAGGGCGCACTATTTTTAAATGTGCCAGTGTCTCTTTAAAAACTATTTTTGGTAGTATTATGACATTTGGAATATAACAAGGAAAAATCTACGAAAATCTACCAACCGGAAGGCAGTGGAATAGGGACAGGGGACCAACATGTGAAAAGGGTAAGAATGTGTTAAAAGTACCACAACATGTTCATCGCGTTTCAAGGATTAAAAAAATAGTTTGGCCTATCTGCGGGTTGGCGTTCGATAGTTATAAGACAAAATATCTTCAAGGTCACTATGGGTGTAAAATTTCAAATCATTGGATTTTTCAAAATGCGTGTCGAATTGTTCGTCTGCTGTAAATAATAAACCACACATATAGATACCAAGTCATGCCATTTGGTTTTCATTGAATTTTAATAATTTTACCATAGGCCGACATTGAACTGTTTGCCATTCCATTGTACCAAACAGTAAATCGAGATAGGGGAAACTAAACTATACCTTTTTAAAGCTTAGTAATAGCCTAGTAAAGTGGTATATATTTTAACAGGTTTGAAAATACACTTTTCAGTTTGTACCCCTGTACAAACCCCAGCTTTTTCTACTTCCCATCGTAGCGATGTTCTTAGAGTTTTACTATGTTATTCTTGATATCAAATACTATCAAATCAGTAATAAAACCTTTTTTAGGAATTAGTTTTGGTCAAAACATAATGTTATATTACCTCAAAATTTTGATTCGAATATGATTTCTCCATTTTTATGTGAAAGGATTCTCACGGGAAACGACTTCTGTTTATGATAGAAAATAGAGCAGGGGATTCCCCTGTGTTATTTTACAAGGTGCACCTGTAGATTGCACAATAGGGAAATGGGGAATTCCCCAAGATGTAAACTTAGACACTGAGTCAACTTGTTAGCATTGAGATCAAAAAAATTGCAGATTCTCGGTTAATTCCCCAGTAAGTTATATATGTAAAGTGATGTATTTCATGATGTAATTATGTGAATTCCAATTGGTCAGCTAGTGCATAGGATTATGTTTATGCATGATTCTGTGGTAATATCTATTTTAAGACTTGGGAACTTTGTGAAGTCAGTATATAATGGAGATTTGAGTAAAGTCTCAGGGCCAGCATCCACTAGTAACAAGTAGCTAGAATTTATAGCTAGTTCTATTCTGCCATGAGTAGCAGACCTTGTGCCAGGATTTATAATTCCACGTGAGCAGAGTGCTATAATTATTCTACTGTCGTCTTTGAAGCCAAAAGTGCTGGGAATCAACATAGGATTCCAAATTGTGGACAGATAGAAATCGTGGTGATCATCTTGAACTGATATACTGTGGAATATTAGTGTCGTCGAGGGACTTATTTAACCTTGTCGTCTTGAACTGCTGGACAAAAGTTATCTTCAGGACTCAGAAGATTCTTATGAATATACCATGGATATTTATGTGTGACTTTGCATGCTGTCATTTTGGAGTCTTCGCTGTGAGGGCATATCGTTGAACTGCAACGCTTCTTGTGGACATTAGTGGACATTCTTGTGGACAATAAGTATGTGTAATTGTGTAATTTTGATATATGTAATATTGTTTTTGGACATACCAATTTCTTGAACCAAAACAAATTACAAATCATTAAAATCTGTTATATAAAATTCAGATCACTTGTGCACAAGGCTCATTTATTTGTGTTTGAAAGGTATTTCTGACCTTTGACGCCCTACGAGACGTCATAACAATAAATTCTCCCATCTATAGTAATAAATGAAATGTGATATTCAACGCCTCACGTATCGATCGAGTCTTGGTGATAATAACATCGTTTTATTATAGTAATGACGCTTTAAAATCTATCTTGAAAAGAACATCCAAAAGTGGTATTTTTAATAAAGTGAAAATGATTGAAATAATAATACTAAGCTTATTATTTTTTTTCGTTTTATTTGGTATTATCATATACTCCAAGAGTGAGCATTTTTATTTTGATTTATAGGTGGTATTATTTTTCACACCGCGAAAAAAATAATATCTTCCGCTTTTCTTTTCAAGAGTAATGGCTGTTACGTGATATTCAAAGCATCACATATGGTAATACTATGTATACAATCACTCCATCAAGATGTATTAGCCTGTGATCAATATATGAACAAATAGGGTTTTCTGACGCAAAACTGACCACAATTTAGATGAAATCTTACGGTATATGCATCTCAGGTTGAAGTATGACAATATTTTCTACTTTAAAGAAATAATTCTATCCAAATAGCTCCAAAATTACCAGGGCATGAGCTAGCTGCTTTTGGTTGTAGCCAAGGATGATACTGAGTGACAACATTCCGTCTTCACAGGGATACATGAATATGTGCTCCCTTAGAAAGATTTTAAAAATGGGATCACAACCGTAATTACTTCATTTGCCACGAAGTCTGTGCCATCAGTATGCTTACAATCATCGTAAGAGCTACGTGACGGCTTTATGAGGTTTTACTAGCTTATTAAGCAATCATAGAGATATAGGGTGTTTTATACGGGTTGTATCGATGACATTGACATTTGAGCAGTAAAATGAGGTATGTGATGTTAAAACCAATCTGGGATCCCAATTCTAATTACAAAATCGTTATTTTAGGATAATACCAAATTCTTAGCATTCTCGTTCGCAGGTATAGTTTCCTAGACAATTACCAACGTAACTGTGGCAAAATATCAACTTTTGAAAATTGGGGGCGCTCTTCAAAAATGTGCCATTATTGCTTTAAATAACATTAAATTTAATTTAATAAGGTAATGGATTGAAATAGATTTAACCACCCTAGTGCAATGTATAAAAAGTAAAAACGGGAACCCAAAACGTTTGTACATATGCCTGTAGTTCATTTCACGAGGGCAGTTTTAGCTTCCCGAGTGAAACAACGCTAACCTGGTTTGAATTATTTTAAAAAACAAAATATGTTAAGGTCACTTGATTTACAGAAGAAATTCTAGACAAAATCTTAAAATTTTTAAATCAATATCATATTTTCAATTTACTTTTTTTTGTAAAACAAAATGAAAATTTATAATAAATTGCAATTATAAATGTTGTCAAATGTATAAACAATTTAGGTTATTAAAGCTCTCAGCAGGAACAAAAAGGGACACGAGGAGATTTTCTGAGGATGCAATTTTTCTGGAATAGTCCTTGTGTCCCTGAAGTTTGTCACACTCTACTACTCCATGAGGTAGTTATTATAACCAAAATGAATAGAACAAGTGCTTACAAAGAGCAAGTTCAGAAGAACAGGAGAGTCATGAGTTCTGGACTAGTGGCTATCTAAGTTTGTGAGGAGTAATCTGTGAGCTATACATTACATGCACCTGTCCATGCTTTGGTCGTGGACCACACTCTAGTTTCCAGGTTAGTATTTACCTACAAGATGCCGCTGATCTAAAAACAAAACACACGCCGCTGTAAGGGGAAGGATCACTGTTTAAAACAAACAGCAAATTTTCGTGATTTTAGTAAGAAGTCGAATCCGTAGCTTAGATTTTTGACAATCAGTAATATATCATAAGTTTGAACGGCAGAATATAGGAACACTTCATTTTCAATTTGAAGGGGATGGCCCGTTTTTAAGTATATAAAGGTTCATCTTAAAGAAGAGCTTCCCTAAAATCCCCACCTGTAAATTTTCACGCCGATATTCAATCCCGTTATGATGTGCGAGCTCAAAGTGGATTTTTACAAGCCTCATAGGTCCATAGAGTAACTTTGTAAAATTAACTTTTGCCTGCTGGGCAATTCTGTAGAAGTTATAACACATATAACACTAATTCGGTGGCATTTGAGATGGCTTCACGAATATTTAGGTCATTGGGAATCCATCTAAAAACCAAGAACAAAAATATCTTATGTGGATTCATTTAATTGCCGGTTTCCGTTGATATCTGATATGCCCAATGAAAATAAATAACTTCCAAACCAAACAACCATTAGCCCTAATTTTCTCATGGTAAAATGATAAAATGAGTAGCTTTCTTTAAACCAAGATTTGGATTACTTCCGGTAAAAATCGGGGGTTCTGGGGACGAAGCTGTTAGCCCTTTAACATGGCCCTTTAACAAATCCTTTTCAGTAGAGTAATTTTTAACGCGCCCCTTGTAATAAACTTCATTGTAAAGTCATCATTTATACAATGGAACTAGTGGCACCAGGAATGCTGGAGTGGGTAAGGCCTAACTTTTCTCCTTTCTAATGTTATTAATCATCGCTTGTACACCACCTAGTTGACGGGGTTCGTCTTTAGTATACGAGTTCAATATTTAATGTGACATTAATCATCGCATTGAACAATAACAGCCGGGTGGGGTTGGAAATAACCAACTAACGTTGTCTCATTTTGAATCATTGAAGATAATGTGATGAACAACAAAGAATAGAATTGTTTTGGCGCCAACACGCATTATGTTTGCGGGTTGGGTCAGAAATTAACTGGCGTTTTGAAACACTTATTTTATAAAGTGTATTATAAGTACGTGGAAAATGTATGTATGTAATGAGTGTATGTGTTTATGTGTATGTATGAGTGTATGTTGTATGTACTTACTAGAGATACATTGGGGTATTTTAATTATCACTGATCATTGAGTGTTTTCCTTGACATTTAAGTGTTTTTGTTTTTCTGTGACATTAAGTGGTTTTTGCCTTCTCCTCACTAGATTACACACACAGGCATAGACAACCACCCACATACAAACCAACACACACACCCCACACACACACACACACACACACACACACACACCACACACAATATATATATATTCTATATATATTATATATAGATATATATAATATATATAATGGTCAAAGGAGCCTGCGTTTGCACTGTGATATGATATAGAGTCGGAGTACTAAAAAGTTCAAACTGAATTAAACGTTTAATGAAGGACAATCTGACGTATAAGGAGTAGAAGGAGGCCCTCTATAATCATAATGGTTATATTTCACCATACAATTTTGAGTTGGTGTTGACAAACTACTTATCACGTATGCAAGGTGTTATTATCCAATACACTTGTATCAAGAAAAAAAATGAGAAAAGTCTGAGAACTCAGGGCATGCTCTCAGGAAAAAGCAAGCTTAGGAGCGCCTCCATTTTAATGACCATTGATTTACTTATATGAAGAAACAGGGAAGATGTTGCATAGTTGCCCTTTGTCATGGAGCATGTAAGTGACGCCTATAGAAAGACCTTTTGTCCTTCAGAAGCTACAAAAGAGGACAGAGCAGCCCTTATAACAAAACCCCAAATACCTTATTAGCTTCTACCGCTAAGATTTGGGATTACATTTTACACAACCGTCTTCACACGAGCAGACTATTGGAATACACACCAAGGCCCATATCGCGCTTATATTTATTCAGAGCAAGTTAACGACTAAAATTACAGTCCATGGCGCAGGTTTCAATAGCTTTCATTCACCATTGTATTGAGGCAAATACTTCCCTGTATGTTAGTTCTGATTATATATTGATAGCCAGCTAATGCATGGTCACTGTTGTTAAAACATGCGCTAATCCAAGGACTACTGAACAGAGCCTTGGTAGATTAGCCATGGCTTAACGCATAGTATGTTGGTATGGTTTGTATGAAAAAGTTTGGTTCTGGGCAATTCCATTAAGTGTTCCGGCCCCCCAGAAAAAACCAAAAAATGCCAAAAAATGAAGTTTTCCACCCAAGAACCAGACGCTACTCACATATATGTTGCTAAATAATATTAGCGCACATCCGTGAACCGGCATTGTTTATGGTTCTTGGAGGGGAAGGGGTCAAATGGAAATTTTTAAATTACCCATTGAAATCCGTATTATAATTTTACAAAAAACCGACTTTTGGGGGGATTATGGAAAGTGGGATTTTTTGAAAACCCGCAAAGGAAAACTTTGAACATGTCGCTTTATATCAAAACTTTCAAGTTCATCAGTTCGCATGAAACTATAGAGGGCCTCTTCATGCCATCGGCGATGTCCTTTAGCACTGTTGTACTTAACAAAAAACTTTAAGTACTCCAGACACTCTCTCTCTCTCTCTGAGAGAAATATAAAGATATTTTATATACCATTTCCAATGTATGGAACAAAGGGCAAATGCTGTAGTATCCCGCCCGAGGGTTAAATGTCGGTTAATGGATGAGGGTTGCTCACCCACGGGATATTTTATTCTCATTTTCGAAAAATGGCTTAGGCATTGTTGAGTAAAATCAGCAAATGATGATAAAAGATTAGTTTAAAAATTCAAAACTTGTTAGGTGCCATCATTTACAAGTAATGTAAGCAATTTTGAATTGGGTTATTACTTTTGAGTGTTATTAGTCCTTTTTTGTTGTCTTGACACATATATCGTGGAAATTAAGCAAAAGATCAATGGAGTTGATGTTGCAAGTGCATTAGAACGTTGATCTACTCAGCATACATATAAAAGTTAAGATTATCAATCTGTTTGCCTTTTTTAAATATCGGTGGAGAATCCCTAAGGGGTTGCATAGAGTAGCGTTTTAGAACATAATTAAGAAAACTAAGGTGTGGATTCTCTTGTTAAAACATTAATTCTGAAAGCCTCTTTTTAAATGACTATTTCTCTCTCATCATTTTGGACAGTGATTTGCTTCGTTGACCGACATGCATTTAAATGGAAATCCATTGACAGAGAGCAAAACTGAAGACTTGATTTAAAAAACTGTAGTTTGGTCTATACCTAACAAATATAAATGGTCTTTGTTGGAAATTAGAGTTAATTATATAAGCCTTTCGTTGAGATATATGTTTCTTAAAGATACAAAATGACGGACACACTCAGGGTCCGGTTTTTTTTCTGACTCACCTTGTATAATGATTATTAACTAGTCAAATTATGCAAATTAGAATGACAATAAGCAATTATGAATTTTTACCAGCACAAATTAAACGTTTGGACTTGTTGTTGAATTCAATCTATATAATAATTTAAACAAGAAAGTAATTTAATGCAAACTGTCCTTCGCTTTGGATGCAAAACACTGTATGCTTACCTCGTTTGTGGAAAAAAAATACAAAATTTGAACTTTCATCTCCAGAATAGATTAATTGCTAAAATGTCCAACTTAAGAAAAAAAGGAAAAAAAGTTTTCAAAATTTATTTTGTTTATGATGGGACACACAACCCCACAATCAACATCACTATTACTATCGCCATCGCATCTAGCTATATCTACCAAAATAAACAACCCCACATAAATACCACGTGATTACTGGAATCTAGAAACTGTTTTTATATCGATGCTTTTCTGAGTTATCTTAAGATAAATAATCGAAAAATGCACTCAAAACGCCATATTGGAAGCCCTTAAGGCAATAACCTGGGTAAAATAGAGACAATTTGTGGATAACACCTGGTTAACCGGAACCGTTTTCCTTTTAGGTTATAAACCAGGTCAAAGTCAGTTGACTTTATGAGTAAACATACCGTACTTTAATAGGAAAGTACGTCCAAAACTGCACAAGAAAATTAACGATATTGTGGTTTGAAGAAAGCACAAATTTAATAGCATGCAAAATACATTAAACGTAAGTCATGCTGTGCGTAAAATGTATCTATTAATTCCATCAGGTAATTCCTTAATTGGATTCCTAGGCTTCAAATATTTTGGACAGGGACTCAATCAATCGGCGATTGGGTTTGTGAAATATCGGGATTAGTCGATTAAAAAAATCGAGAATATTCAACACCAGATTTTGTGATCCTTACATTTTATTCAACAGAAAGAATGCTTTAATTCTCAATAAACGCTGTCAAGGATCTAATGTTAGGGATAGTAAGTTTATTGTCATAACAACTTCAATATTGCAGTAGGTACTACAAAAGTACATTTGGACGGCTACAAATGCGGGGAATCGTCAGAACAATAGAATTATAGCAAACTTCTATAAAATAATCGCCAGTTGAGAACAAACTATTCATTGTTGATCTTTACCATTTAGAGTCTGCAGTTGCGGTGATCTTCAGGATAATACCATATCGAATGGCGCTGTGTTTATGTTTTCTTGAAAGTTATTATCTTTACTCAATTTCGGGCATTGGTTTGGGATTCTTTTTCTTTTTTTTTCTATACTTGATATTTGGGAAGACACGACAAAAGCATTTCCATTGTGAATTGCTCTTCTCTGTAATTTCCATTTTAATCTAAAGACAAACACAACCAAAATTTGATATAGAATCAAATTTGAAGAGTTAACGTAACATACATGAAAATTGGGGAATGTAGTGCAATAGATAGAGAGAGAGACAGGCATGGACATAGACAGACACAGACAGACACACAAGTGAACGAGGGTATACTTGAGAATTGTATGACCTTTCTTTTGTTAAAATTATACACACAAGTTGCAAAATTAGACACACAAGCCAGCACAGACAGACACAGAGATGCACAGATAGATAGATAAAAAGACAGGCTAAAACGAACAGACAGACATACAGACAGACAGGCATGCAGGCAAGCAGACAGTGACAACTCGGTAGATTGACATTTTAAGACGCAGAAAGTTGTTTTGAAAGCGCGACTATATCGTAACTCTTAAAAGCATACGTCATGATAATCACTCGCCTAAAGGGTACAGAATATCATAAATCTTTCATTTCAATTAAATGATAAATTTTGTCGTAATGCAAATTTCAACAAAGCCCGCTAGGAATCATTCACTGTCACGTATATGCCGTCTTTAACATGTCTAAGCGTTACAGCTATCCTGATTTATTTTGCGGAGGTGTTTGGTCTAAGTTCATGAAACAACCCATGCATGCAATCCGTAATTAAGGCTAGTAAGGGCCTTGTGAACGCATCATGTCCCAGGGAATTCATAATATCATTCCATCTTTACCAGAAGCTATCTAGTTTGTATGTTAAAATCCCATGTGAATAAATATTCAACTCATCTCACCTATGGTAACAGACATGATCATATTGCCTCAATAAAATCTTATTTGTGCAAAGCAAACAACATACTGATTTGAACGCAATTATTGTTCGAATCAGAGAAGATAGAATATAGACACAGCGTTTTGCGATACCAGTAAACACAAAAATACCGTTATTTGGATATTGTCCAACGTACTCTTGTACATTGCACGTGTAGACGATATCGAAGATGACAATGATGTTAAATATAATATGCCAACGCTTAATGATGACCAATGGGGTGTGGCAGGAGGGAATCTCCCGTTAACCAATCCGCGCTTTGTTCCTCCTTAAGTGAGGGACGCAATGCTGATGAATATTGAAAGGAAACCAGCGTAATAAATTTCTCATTGCCGTTTACTCGCCTCTGAGTAATTCTGGATGGGCGGGTTGGCTAAGCTACGTGACGTCACTCCTTACCATCTGTGATGATTTTAGCAGCATGTACATGTGTTTCTGCGTAGCGTGTGGTTAGATGCATATAAATAGGTGTTAGTGTGTGATATGACGGTTAGTACCAGATTTGTCACAGCCGGTGAATGATATAAGTACAGAACGCGTACAGAGAAAAATACTACATGATTCAACTATCCCGCGGGCAAGATGAGGTAGTGTGTTGTATGTGGTAAATTATATATATGCCTGATCATATTGTTCAGCTTCAATAGTCTGGTGATCCATTTGTGCCTGTCAGGAATTTGGCCATCTGGGACGGCGACAAATTCGAATCAGTGGACAAAAATTGAAAAGAAATTTCATAACTCATACAGAAAAGAAAGAACTAGATCATAAACCACAAACAGCGAAGGCTTGCCTATCACGGGCGAAATGATACACAAGGAACTAACTTATTTGTTCCACTTTACATTCAGCATGTTTTGCCATATTTTCTTGTTTGACTTCCGTGGCAATCCAATATCGTGAACGATCTCGTAGGAGACCATTAAGAAGTCACATTTCACTTGTTCCTTCCGCTGCGTCGAACATCACTGTACTTGGATATTGAAGACCTGCACCTACGCGACTGTTACTCAAGTTTTATTTTCCTTTGTACCCCTCGGGAAAGATTTGAAGGACGCTGTGCTTTTTGACGGACGGAGTATTACTTTTATACAAATTACATTTTAAATTGGAAAACAGCATATTTTCAACATTTTCTTAGATTTTGCCTGCAGTTGTTAGGGTTCCCAGACAACATAGATGCCTACCTATACAACAATGAAGGACACAAGTCCGGACACCTGCCGGTCATATAAAAGGTACTCTGTACCAGCAAATCTTCACCCCTCATCACCTTCTGGTCTTCACTGGAGTATCACAGATATGACAATAGCACAAGAACAGGAATCGAACACGAACTCTAGCCGTAGCCGTAGCACTAGTTTGCCTTTCTTAACACTACATGATTTGCAACCGTATCAACAGCCGCCCATGACAAAAGTTGTGGTACTTGGTACCGCGGGAGTTGGCAAGTCGTCGTTGATCATGCAGTTTGTTTCTACGGTATCAACAGATATGTCTGATTATGAGTCCATGTTGTCCGGTAAGTCTAAGCTTAACACAATATAATAAGCAGAGAATTCACGATTCAACCCTTCCACAATATCCCCAATTGCAGTCGTTGGTAAATCCCCCAGTTTCTCCCCTATCTCCCCCTATTGATTTGAATCCAAGCGCTTTCGAAAACAATGCCAGGCGCAGTGCATTTCGGGATAGTGAAAGGGGTGAATATGTTTTTGAAAATATTTTGGAACAGGGGTGGGGAAGGGAAATTTCCAATACGTGAGTATTTCTAGTTCTATACCTGGTTTGTTTTTGATGCAGCATTTCCCCCACAAGAGAGAGAACGGAGAGAGAGAGAGAGAGAGAGAGACAGATAGATAGATAGATTGATAGAGATAGAGTGAGAGAGAGAGAGAGAGAGAGATAGAGAGAGAGATATGGAGGAGAACCGTTTAATATATTTATGCCTATGTAAACTCTCATTTATCCGGGAAAAGGTCCTTGAAAAAGTTGTCATCAGTCTTTTCATAGAGACTTACACAAATATTTAGACACCAATGATGTTTATCGTATACGGTTGTATCGGATATTGCTTTGGTCAGGGACCGTCAATGCAGGGACAAGCCATGGATTATTGAATATCATTGTGTCTCAGACTTTCTCTTATGACCTTCAATATCATGAGAATTGGTTCGCGGTTGTAAAGTGTTTCATTCAAGCAACTCAAAGTGGCCCTATAATATTCGAAAAAAGAATCAAAATATTATTTCCCCACAATATTACGCCCAGGTCAAAGTGAATATAATATCTAAGCGACCCCCCCCCCAAAAAGTCGTTGTAGCATTACAAAATGTATATAGTCCTACAGAAAAATGTGACAATATTATAGATAATGAAAAAATGACAGAAAAAAATAATTAATCCCATTAATTGATATCTGGAATGTAAACGCTTTGTTTTTAATAACGAAATCATTTGGACAATTTCGTTCTTTGGTGATTTATATTGTCAGTCACTGAGTATAGTTTAGCAGAAAACAAACAAGCTTCATTGGTATCGAGCAAGACAACACAACGAGCCATGACTTATATTGAGATTCGTACCGGGGTCTCGTGATCAATGTAGTATGAGTGCTTGCTCAACTGAAGATAATTGGTAAGCCCGAAACTCCCATAGTAGTGATCATGAAACAGTTGCTGGTTCCTCCACGATTGTCCCTGGTTTGGGCCTCGGGAAATTAGGTCTTGCTACTAGTAAGTATGAAATGGATTTTTAAAGTGTCGATAATAAAACAAGCAATTGAAGTGCATTTCTGTATTTGCACGTGGGCATAAAAGGCCATTGAATGCTGTATTTGAAATGCACCGGTCAAGTAGGTAACAAGTTAAAGTTACGTAAACAATAGACATCTAGGAAAAGACTGACACTGATAAGTTGCACTTTTAGGTTCACATGTAAAATGACAGCAAATTAATCGCGTTAATTACCCTGTCAATAATGTAATCAAACTGTAACTGTTGTTGCTGGATCTGACCCCAAGGTAGCTGTCAAGTTGCGTACTATGATTTTAGAACGTGTGGAGATATTGTTTGTCATAAATGACATTTCTTTCTTACATATGAGGAGTAATATATGGGACATTGAACGGGCTTGAAATTTCACAGTGTTTTGATTGTGACTTCCGCCTGTGTTATATTCACGTTGCCCACGCTCGTTCTTGTGCTATTTACATTTGCCTATCCCCCGTCTAAAGAGTGAAAGCAAAGCTAAGTTTTATCATAAGAGCTGTTACAACAAACAAGTTAGTTCTTAGAAGTAGTCGGTCCCTTCAGATATTTACGATGAAACTTAATATTAATAGATTACGCTATGGGGGTCGAGTGTGCATGATCAAAATAAACGCTATTTAATTGTCCTCGTTTGACAAAAAATGAATGATAATAGGTCAGGTAAACACATCGATTTTTTTTCTGAACATCGACCACCTACTCTTAAGAGGAAAATATTGTTATAAGAGTTTTCGCCTTGTCACTAGAAGTTTTACTTGGTGGTACTAGTGTTGACAAGCAAATTACACAATTGAACAGATTATCCGTACGTAAATGCTTAGTTTTATTAACAAAGATTTTGATACCAACTTTTTAGGAAAGATCAGGAAACAAGTTTTATGAAAGTTTTCATACCGTTTGAATTTTGACAAATATAGTTTCAAATCAAGGTCCATTTCTGACTCACCATGTTGAATTCAACTATCTAGTAGATTACAGATGATATAAGACCTGTTAACATTTATTATCGGTATTGATGTGGAGAGGCAACGTGGATGTATGTTAAAATTACTCTGTGAACATTTTTGAGTGACATAATCTCCAAAAAGATGATCGTTATATAACAAATAAAACTACCATAAAACAATGAATAACATTAAATATGAGCTGGGAAGCGCCACATTGTCTCCACAACAATGCACAGGAGCCCATGGAGTATCCCCAATAGTGGAGCGGTTTGGACTGCAAAATTGTCGACAACCCCTCCCCTCGGTACAACAAAACGCAACCACTTCTATTCGAAAGATAGTAATAAATAATTTAAAAAAATGATGGTTGTGGTCAAAAACTTTGGTGGCAGGGGTGTTTTTTAGGTCAAAAAATCACGTTTTTGAGCTAAAAACTTAAGAATATCAAGATTTATTAATTTCTTAGCAAAACAAATTTTAATCATCATGCAATACTATCAATCTCTGACATTTATATGATAGATTTCTGTTTTATACAATATATAAAGGGTCTAGAATTTTAGCCCCAAAATCACCTTTTTTCCTAGAAAAAGCATCCTTTTTATCACATGTCACCACAATGAGTATTACCTGAACCCTTTATGCAATGTATAAAACCTATATCAATAACAAAAAGGATACGATAAAAATAAGATTGTAATATTTTTACCTTAAAAAAATATAAACAATAATAATTTCGCTTAACTTGCAGCCCAAATTTCATTTTTCGGCATAGAAATCATCCCGGCCACCAAATATTTCAACCACAACCATCATTTTCTTAAATCTTATATATTTATCCTTCAAATAAAGGTGGTTATGTTTTGTTGTACGGTGGGGAGGGGTAACTCGAAAACTAGAGCACTTTTCAAGGCTCGGCCGCTCCGCTACAATCGAAATAACTTTTTTGAATAGGTGAAAGGTTATTTTAAAGATACACATAATGATGTTGCCTAGCCATCTCTGCATGCATTTAGGTCACCTATTTGAGCAGCTGTAGAATGGTATGTATTTATGAAATAGAGGTTTGGAGATACCGCCATTTATTTATTTATTTAATCTTTCTCCAGGGTAGCTCCTTCAGTAGCAGGTACTGATTTCCAAGGAGGTCCTGCATTATGAGTATAATATACAAAGCATGAATAAAACATAATACAGATAATGATAAAATAAGAGGGATATTATACGGAAAGTAACATGGAATCCCAGAAAAATTACATTTATACAATGCAAGTAGATGCTTTGATTTTAAAAGTATGCATTTTTAAAGAAAGATAATTACATCTGATATCGCTAGGCAATTTATTCCGTAGTGAGGAGGCTCTTTACTTAAATGTATATTGACCAGAACTACAGGGTGTCTCATAAAGAATTACCCCCTAACTATAGGCGACCATAACTTCAAAGTAAGTATCACATTTGAGAATTTAAAAAAGAATCTTAAACCACAATTACCTTTTTAAACATTTAATGTAAACATCACTCGATTTGGTTACCAAGTAGTTTGAAGAATAAGCAGATTTATGTAACACATGTCAGTGGACACTTCACTTCCAAGTTGCTCACAATAAGCAGATGAGGTTACCTTACCGCCTGATTACCCGTGTTACTCTTGTTCAAGCTAACTTCTTTTCATTCCCCAGAACCGGGTCTTACTTTAATATTTTTGAGTTCAATGCCATTTGTTGGTTTTCGTTTTAAATTTAAACAATTACATGGTCTAAGTATACAAAAATCCAACAAAACCAAGAAAAACTGTTAATACAGAATGATCATCTTTATTAGAACTAAACCAAACACACCAATAAAATCTGTAAAAATGTGGAATATGTTTTACTTGAACTTAGGGGGTGGCACTTTGTCATAAATAAAGAATTGAGAAGTTTAATCAATAATTTACAGGTGGTAACACTGAACAATAACATTATTCCAATCGTATTTTATTCAAATTAGACATCTTATCCAATAAGAAGGTGGATTCTACATTTAAATAAAGCTGATTTTGAGTGCAAATTCAATTTCTCTCATGTGTTTTAATCTATGCTCGTGTTATATGAAGTACTTGGCACGAGACCAGATGGTTGGTGAACATTTGTCGCCCATACAAAAGGCTTGTGGTTTGCAGATTGCCCGAAACTGTCCTACCATTACTCTTGTCAGGCTAGAATTTTAGATTAAAATTTCCACAGAAAATCCTCCTTGCAAGAAAGACAATCTATAACAATGTTAAGAAGTACATTGAAACGGGTACAAGTCAAAATTTGAACAAGAGTCGCTGTGGAAAGAGGAGAACCGCCCAAATTTTACAGAACATTACTAGCCATCAGACGGAGTTTTCGTCTAAATCCAAGACAAGTTGCAGACGTAACAATGTTCCACACATCCACAGATCAAAGTGCTTTAAACAGGATTACACACTTAGACCTGAAATTTTAAAGAATTTATATGGTTTACATTTCTATCTCGCCTGTTTTTGTCTGAATTCACTTTAATTACAAAAAACTGGAAGTGGGAATGTCATTGACATGTGGTTTACATAATTCGCTTATTCCTTCAAAACCACTGAACCGAATTGAGTGCTGTGTACTATTAAAATATTGAAGAATAGATTGTGGTTGTAAGATTCCTCTTAAATTTATCAAATGTGATACTCACTTTTGAATGTTATGGTCAACCAATAGTTAGGGTGTAAATCTTTCTGACACACCCTGTAGTATCTAACCAAGAAGGGATTACATAGAGAATTGAATTTTGGTTCGGTACTCATTGAGAGTGACACTGTGCATAAAAATAACGGAGAGACCACCACTACGAATCGTGCAAAATGGTTGCCAAAGCCTTTGTGATGAAATAAACATTACAAAAGCTAAACGGATCATCATTTTAAGTCACTCCGAAGAAACTGCTATAAACAAACAAACAAAACATTTAAACAAGAAACCTGTGTGAAAAAAACATGAGTGTTACCTATATAAAACAAACCCATGTTATGAGTAGAGATCATGGGCAGAAGATTTTGGCAAAAGTCAACACCCCAGTTTAGTGAGCTGTTTATCGTCTAGACTGCGATTATTTACCTGAACGATAAATATCTTAGCAAGATACCTTTTTGCGGTAACCAATCAAAGGGGCCCGCCATGTAGATGATCCGTCTTCTATTCTAATAAGACAATAAACATATATGACCAGCGTTCCTTCCATCAGAAATCTATCCACAAATTAACGTTTATAAACAAGTAAATAGAAAAGCAGTTAAAATTACGATAAAGAAACATCTTTAAAAATAAGATATATTTGAAGCCTTCAAATCCAAGCTATTCACATCCCACAAAGACCCCACAATGTAATACAAACTGGATTGTACTACTTAAATGGTAAAATTGAAGCAAAACAACGCAAAATATCATAAAAAATCATGAAACTTCAAGTTCCTTAATCTGAAAAGATATGTCCGTTAGCTAACTTTGATTGTTTGGGCTTTCGAATATTCAGTGATAACGGACTCACAACAAACATTTTATAAAATTTTCATAACGCCATAGAAATGTCCAAATGTGCAAATTAAAATATTCCTTATTGACAAATATTCAGGTGGTAATTAAATTATAGTGTTTGTTTTGTCTAAAAGGAAGAATAGGCCAGGAACTTTAGGATCCATGCAGCTAGAAGGCAAAATAATAAGCCATGGCTGATTTTTTGCAGATAGTTTTCTTATGTTATGAGGAGTAACATATCAAAGCCCCCAAGTTTTCCCCCTTGTGCAAATTAAGAAATAATGGGTAAAGGTTTATACAGGGTAAAAAATGCTTCCTAATTGTAAATAAATGACGATTGTTTAATTCTATCTCTCTCTCATTCTCACTAATTAAGAAAATGTATAGTTTGGTCTAACTTTTAACCTTTAGATTCAGGAAATCACAGGCCGACAGATATGTCCAAGGTCATCGCGGGGTAACATTTTCACAACAGTCCTGATTTTAATTTAATCAACTAATTTCAAAATTGCTCGAAACATGTTGTCACGGTTATAGATATAGTGAAAAACAATCAATCATTCTTTTCTACATCTGTTAATTTGACCTTATAGGGTGGCTGATTGTGGACCTTCCATAAGAACCCTAAAGAGTACTCTGTCATAATGATCCCTGTAACTATGCAAGGAAGTACTTGAAATGTTGAATAGTATTTTCAGTTTAATAGACAAACGGAGACGAACATATGGACACACTTTTACCAATGAATCGGAGCATTCCGAACCTTTACTCCCAGTATTTGACCTTGAACCGTTATTTCCATACTGTTCATTAACCATAAGTCGTAGATAAGGGGAAACTATCTACGAAATCGAACCATGGTTGGGGCAGTTGCTTGCTTTCTTTAATCCTTCTTTCGGCTTAGAGTTGTTTCAGCTCAATAAAAGCTCTTCGGGGAAATGATCCAACATGTCATTAGGTTTTTCTATATCAAATTAAAACCGTTGTCTTTTTCTTGGATTCTTTCTCTTTTGTTTCTTTTTTCTTTATTAGAATATGAAGCCTTTCTTTCGAAATTAACAAATGCCCTTTTTGGTTTTATGAAGAACCCTAGTGGTTTCTAAGAATTCTGAAGAACTACTTCCTCTAGTATCGGTACGGAATACTATTTAGCCCCCCGATCCCCACTTTTTAATGTAGAACAACAAGCCAACATAAATCAAATATTGTATCAATTGTTGTGTGTTTCCTACGATAAGGAATTTGAGTAATAGGTTTTCAAAGCAACTAAATGTTATATTTAAAATCCCACAACTTTCAAACCAAGCCATACTTCATGTTGCGTTAAATTGAACTTATTAACAATGTACCAGGATAGGCATGGCAGTAGCACTGATTAATGATGATCGTTTTACTATAATTGATTCTGAGAAAAGCATTTGCATAAGGCCGTCTAAGAGGTGCTTTAAACTATATACTCGTACACTGTTGTCATATGATCGCACTGTTGATAATACTTGCTTTGTTTTGTCAGAAACCCCATGAAATAATCAAGCTTTGACTGATGACCGTATCGCTTTAAATCGTTTTTCTGCTATATTATCACTATAATTAGGAGTCATCGAGCGCTGCGTTCAAGAGAGGGCAAAAACATTCGAATCCTAGACCGATTTAATCCGATAATATTTATTTCCAATATATTGTATCGAATAAGTATTGTTTTTCAACTATAAATAATAAATATTTGCAATTATACCCATTATATACGCATGCCTTCACTAAGATGATGAAACGCTGGATCTATAATACATGCAACATTTAAGTGCGGGTCCTTGAGGCCAAACAGTTTACCTTTTGTACTTGGTTGCCACATTTCCATGCTACAACAGCGTTACCGTTGAAAAACAGGCAAACCTCATATTTCTGGCGGACTCTTAGCGAGAATGACAAAGGTTTAAAAACTACACATCTAATTACACAACGAGATGCTCTATTTCTGCCTGGCACTTCCCCGGGTGATTACGGAGTCCCCATTATAAGATATGCGTAGGTTCTTTAGAGTGCATGCACGTACTTATCTAGCTCACGGTGTCACAGCTAGTACAGTGTCCTTCGAAATACACGACCATTTGTGGGTTCTCTGGTTACTAGAATTACTTATAATACAGGTGATTCAAGAAAAATCAAATCAAGGGAGGATCTTTGCGTTTAAAAGAAGGCAGTAAGGAAGTTATAAAATATCTCAAAATCTTGAGTTCATTACGTACCTTCCGCAAATGTAATCGCTTTAAAAATACGAGCAACTTAAAACAGTTTTCTTTTTCAAGTCAGTTCAATCATATGCTTCTCCTTCTTAGTCGTGTCCAAACAAAGTGGTGTTCTCAAATATGACTCTAGCCAGAGATGGGCATAAACGTCTGGCTGCTTCACTGATTCCGCAGGTCCGTTGGGTCTGTTCAATTGTTGCTTTAAACAGTGGGCAGACAAGAAGATATTCCATTGTCTGGGTGCTGTGTCCAAACCCCGGTAGTGAATCATCATGCGCACCTTTGAGATTTTATAACAAATATTTGTGCAATCTACCATCCGTTTTAGATTGCAAATTCTCACCAATCAATTCACCAAATTTATAGCTAAAAACAGTTTTCCACCACTGCATATCTACCAAATATATCTCTTTCTTAAATTTGATGTCGTTTTCTCGCAAAAACTTGGTTTGGCTTTACCTTATCTTACGTACGGTTGAGCCTAGCATGTACTCTGGGTACAACACCTCATTGAGTGCCTACATATCGGAATCATTGAGATGCTTTACACATTATCAGTGCATCATTACCAACAGTTTTTAGCCTTTTTAAGAGCAGTTTGTGATCCATACGTTATTCCCTCCCTGACTATCAAAAAGGTTGAGACAATTTTCTTATATCATCTGAACCGGGCGAAGAATTGCACGTACTCCTACGAGCGAAATTGATACTCTTGAAGATATTGTCACGAATGGACCGTAAATCACAGCCTGTAAACATTGGGTAAATCCATTTCTTACACATATATGCCTACATTCCCGATGTGATGACCAGATAGAGCAAGCTGAAGCAAAAACTACGATGACATTATTATCACATACAAGAATATGTTTCCTGAACTTTGTTCTTATACAAGCCATTTTTCCATTTTGGCTTACTTGATTTTAGTTAATATTGTTTACATAAATACAAAACACCATTGCAAAGGAGAAAGAGGGCATAACTCTTTATATTTAAAAAAACAAAACACCAGAAAGCTAAGTACCTTAATTACCTGATCTGAGAGACAAATCATAATGCGGATAAATTGTTCCGCATACCGTATTTAAATGAAACGCGAAAACGCGATGAAAATCCTAGGGGCATGATGGCATTTTACGCATCAATGAATTTGATAATGCCTTGGCAATATTCCAACAGATAACATACGATAGAAAATATGGCTGAAAAGAAAGAGATTGACTGAAAATTGCAAGTTTTTTTATATTTAAAATTGTTAAAGAGAATGGATATTAAAGTAGTACTCGGTTAATGCTAAAGAAAGGTCCATTCAGAGCGCTTTTAAATCATTCAGAGCGCTTTTAAATAGGTGGAACATAATTTAAAATTGTTTCGACAAAAACTACAGGAAAAAGCAGTCATATGAAATGAAGTAAACTTGTAAAAGAACCCAAGCAACTGAGAAAAGCTAAGAACATAAAGACTGACAAATGAACTAAATACGTTGGACATGAACCAATCAACTGACAAAAGAGAAGTAATCTCCCACATTTACAGCTTTCAGGGTGTTGTAATTTCAGTTTACTGCGAAATTGCGACATTCCCAAGACGTTCAAACACCATATCCGAAAGCTTGTAATACATACCTCTAGACGGCATTCCAAACATCATCTATAACTTTTTCTGAACTACGTTCCATATCATTGTGAAATATTTAACTACTTTAGCCTGAAGTTCTACAAATTACCACACATTTACACCATGCATTTGGTGAATTATTGAATTACATGTTCTACAATTTCTTAACATAACTTTAATTGAAAATAAACAGACTGGTGAGAATTCAGACGTAGACTCGCATCATGCATCATGTTTTCGCGTCACCATCAACTCAATTTGTCCCCCCGCGAGACAATGAAATATCTACTTAATACCAAGATATACGAGCATTGTGCAGTAAATGATTGGCTAATCATACGTCCTGCAAGTATTGCCTCTGATGTAGGCTCTCCGATTTGTTATTGATCAACCTAGCTTTCTGAGTCGCAATTGGACGAACATGTTTCAAATGCTTGGTTCATATTACCTCAATAAACTTCAATCTCGACACAATCTTGTAACCTTTATAAGCTGATAAGAAAATAAAAGGTTGAAAACAGCGAACACGTTATGTTGTCACCAACATAATTACTGTGTCTTTTAGAGAAGTCGTAAAACACCCGAGGTGCTCTTTCTAAAAAACATAGCAGCATGATCCTGCTAAAGTTTCCTCTACCCGCGGGGGCTGAATTTTACCCTATGGCGACGCTGTTGGTAGAACTTGTCTGGTGCAGAAATACCGGTGGTGTTGGATATACCCTAAGCGCGTTTGTCTTGTCTTTGTTACCCTTGCTTTGGTGTAACCGTGTAACTACATATTCCATTCTGATTACGCTTTTAACATGCCGTTTTAATATCACGAGTTCAGACGATACTAATGTATCTCAGCTCAAAACATGAAATAGCTTCAAGCTTGTCCACAACCTTTAGCATTTTACTATTTTTTCTTCCATGATATCACGTCTCACATTCTTGAGCTTTACTGACCCCGCTATGAATCTAGCTAGAGTGAGACAGTCTCATCTGGATACGCTTGTTATTTTACCAAAGTAATTCTTGTACACATAGTGATATGATTGGTTGACTTACATTAAGGTTCATTCATAAGAAATTTTAGAAAGATCAGAATAATGACTTTTTTTTCAAATTTCAAAACAAAACGTATTATAACAAGTATGTCTCATTTTTGTTAGTGACGGGACACGTTCTTCCATCCTTGGAAACTGAACAATCAGCTTGAAAGCGCATTTGCTCTCACGTTCTTATTGCCTCTTTTCTCGGTAAAAACATAGCAGAATACAAAATTGCTGGACAGGTTAGCTTTGCGTTAACATTTAATATACCGAGACCTTTATTTAGACACTACAGATATGACAAACTTTATTAATATATAAAGACGCGCGTTTACGGTGAGAGGTTTTGAGGAGATCAAAATGGCGTAAAGATTAAAGAAAGTACATGATTGAAATGTTTCATGAATTTCTGTATTCTTGGAAGGGAAAATTACTAAATGGCGTTGTACTATACTAGTATGAATTGAACCTGTCTAAACATAAGTGCATCTTGGAGGAAAAGGCCAAACTCAGTGGGGTATTAATCTTAATTTATGCCTTAACAACTAAAATCAATATCATATCATTTTAACAGGATCTTAAAGCAATGGATAAAGTTGAGTAATACAATTACCAAGATGGCTAAAAGATAGATGGTAACATTGTATGAATCTTACCTATTAATTCAACATGTTATGACTGGCAAGTAATGCGAAGGAAGATTCGACTTGTTTGATGTTTTAAGGTTGTCATGACAACAAGACGAGCTTTTAAAATTAGAATTAATATCTGTCAAAAACATAATCGATAGGTCTGTTTGGTTTGCACGCACCAGTCAAACCCTGGTGCCCAAACATGGATCACGTTTTGTTATCGTACCCGATTGTCCAGGGTTATAGGAGAAACATTTTAGGATCCAGCAATGTAATTATAAAACACATTTACCGTATTTGTGAATTGGACAAGGCTGGCAAAAGGACTATTTTTAGAACTTTCTTGTGCTAAAAGGTAAACAGAGACTTTATAGTGTATGATAAATTGGTGAGTTAATATTTGTCTATAAATGCTTGATATTAGCATTGGCTTTGTGGTTTTAAGCTAGAAAACATCGTGATATACCTAAACACTGCCATTGGGTTTTATGTTTCAGCGGCCTGGACTTCGATGAGCCGAGCTCATATTTTCCAGTGATGTACACGCATATTTACTCAATGGAATTGGCAAAGTAAAGGGTTTTGATGGAAATGAGTAACCCGCATCGATTTCATTTTTGTTACAACTATAGCAACTACCTTAATTTCCCACTTTATAGACGGATGCCACCCTAGCCTATCGATCACAGATAATTTAAAATCTGAAATCAGCAAAAATATACCACCCAAAATACTCGACGCAAAAACAATCTGAAGTTATTGCCGGCCTTCATCCAAACTGAAAGACTATACCGAACGATTACAGTTAACCAATTTAAAGGGATAAAAATAGCCGTATGCTCTTCAACGCATGCAGACGCACAGTTTTTGGTTTCATCCATCTTGCCAAATGACATAGATTTAAAGAAATGGGCTGTAACTAACGAATTACAATAAGTTACAAAATTAAGTTTTTTAAAGTTTTTATATATTTGTTATTACTTTTGTTTTCGGCCCATTTCGTTTTCCGGTCTGTTTTAAAAATGAATGATCGTCAGATCGTGGACAATCAGATGTAGCATTTGGTACGACCTATTATATAATATAGGCAAAGATGGCAACGGCTGACGGTAACCTGTTTATTGTGAAATGATATAGATTCCTACAAAATGACAAGTACAAAATCAGGAGTGCAATGGTTTTGGGTGTATATAATTATAATAGGGCTTGTGAATACAATAAATTAGAGTGTATCGGTGCCCATGGCTACAGAGGAGCATAGCTCTGTGGCCATGGCGCGTATGTTCAGGGGGATTATGTTTGATAGAGATTACTTTTGCAGGGGAAGTTCTGGAGTTTTGGGTAATTCATACAAACCAAATTAAAGCCACAGCTGAATTCTCACCTGAAATATGGATGTAAACCAAGTTGAAGGTGTGTCAAATTCGGAACCAATGTTATTGATGGCAAGGTTAAATGTCAAATTTCATGCGTGACATGACAGTGCTACTATTACGTTTCATGGCTATCAATAAGGAGCATTATTTTGCATTGATTGAATTTTGAACATGTTGAAAAACAATTTAGATTAATAGCTTACCCCGATGCTAGTAAGTACGTCATTGAAAAGTACCACAACGATGACTTGAACTCGCATTGAAAATAATATATTATTAATCTTTCCTGGAGATGGCCAGCGCACGATAGTGTTGAAAAAAAAAACCCATGTGCGCTTGGCCGGATTCGAAACCGGCGACCTTCGTAACAGGCACGACGATCTAACGACTGAAGCTATCAGCAGGTTCGTAGAAGAGCGATAGATATCATCGAAGGTGTTAGGTCCGAAAGGTGTCTTACTACGCCTTCAAATGCATTGAACCTAGTCTTTACTACAGGTAAGTCTCACATCTTGATCGATTACGCTGTGGAACACACGGAGATACAGATAGCTTGCTGGTTTGTCGTATTGTAGTTATAAACGGTAACGAGATGGAATTAGTTTGGGGTCACGTGTCAGGTACAGGACACGTGTCAGGTATCAGTTTGCTCTTCCGGGGGCGACGATATATATAAATCCGACTATGTTAAATCAAGGTCTGTACAATATGGCCCTCTGCCCAGAGTGCTATTATTTGTTCCAACGACACGGTTTTATAAAAAGTAACCAAATTACCTTTTTCCCCTACTGATTCAAAAACCGACGTACGATGACGATACTCGGTTGTTTGTTTTCCAATGTAGGGATACGTAGATCATTTTAACTGAATGGGTCCCCCGAAGCAAAATAATAAAAAACCAATCAATGCCGTGACGTCATCAAATCTTTATTTTTCCAAAAATGGCTGTTATTCCCATAATATTAAAAATTCTTTTAAGATTCAACATCTGTATATTGTTCTTTAATATAATAATTAATTGTCCCCGACATGAATGTGAAAAAGATGGTCCATAAGTCTACAATGAAAAACAAAAGTAAGCGGCTAAATACCCTTAACGTGGACTGTAATGAGCAGACGGATCCCCGTTTTAGTTAATAGAGCTTACAGCACTCGCACGCGGATGCGGGGGTTAGCGGCAAGATAAAAGGTTTAAAACTATCGAACGGGAAAACTACGACTTACTTACATTTACATAGAAAAACGGAAACCATACAGCAAAGGCATATTGTTATTTTCAACATTTAAAAGTCTATCAGGTTCGATCCTTAATGGCTAAACGATAAAAAATATAACATACCTGTGGCAGTGATTTCAGATTTTGCAACAGTGCATATTATGGCTTGCTTTGCGCAGGACTGTAATGAATCTTCGTAGTCTATGGATAGTTCAATCTCATGCAATACAAAAGATAAGAATGCAGCACCAGGTAATGCGAGAATGAAGTAGACTATTGCATTTGTGATATTCAGCAATGGAGTCGACGTCAAAATAGGTATAGCGCCTCGATGTCGTAGTCCTATTTTATCAAATAAGTATTACTAATATTTTATCTATAAATTGATTTTGAATTTCAACAACGTTTGGTGATTCATAAACATGTAATTTGTATACCAGAATGAATATAACAACGTATTCTGGAATATTTTCCTAATTCTATTTCTCGATAGGCAATTCCCAAATCGGGCAACTGACTTGCCTGTGGGGTTCCTTAGTATAGGTTCCGTTCAAATATGAAATATGATAGGAGACGGGTGAATTTATAAAAAAAATAAGTCCCACACCCCCAAATAATTACAACAAAGGGTTTTTCAAACAGACTTTGGTATTATTTACCAACATGTTCATCTCGTTTCACCGATTAAAAAAAAAAAGAAAGATAGTTTGCCCTATCTTACTACGGGTTGTAGTGCGATAGTTATAAGGAAAATGTCTTCAAGGTCACAATTGGGGAAAAAATTCCCAAATCTTTTGTATTGATTTAAACAGTGTCAATTGTTCGTCTAGTTGTATAATAACAGACATATAAGAACCTTTCCTACGACATTTGTCATTTAATTAGAAATGCAAATATGGCTGGGCTGTAGTGGCATACTGGAGGTTTACAAGCCAAAGTTGGCAAAATGGTTGGAAAGTCACATATTGAACTTTTAAACCAGATTAATATAGAGTTTCTAATTGATTGTGATACCCTTAACAATTGGAACCCAGTTTCAACATAGCGGACCATGTTAAATACCCTCAGGATGACCTTTAACTACTTGCAACCCATTGTACCAAAACTATAATACATAGGCGAAACTATCTTTTAGTCAGCTATAGATTTTGTATTTAACAGAAATTTGAACTCTTTGTAATTTTAACCACTACAAACCCTTGCCCCTAATTTCTACCGTCAATTGTAGAGATACCTTACCATTTTTATAAGTATTCCTGATACAAAGCATTATAAAGTCCAAGCAATTATAAAATTCCTTTTACGACTCCTTATTACTACCTGCAATTTTGTCAAACATAATTTTTTTGTCAACTAATTTTTCCCCATTCAATAGCATGGCTAACTTTGTGTGTTTCAATGTCTGAGATCATGGCTGGACCAATAATGTGTTATGTCCATCACAATACCAGATCCTTTCAGTATGGACTATCTCGGAGTTAATCAGGCAGTCCAATGTAACAGCAAATGAGCAAAAGTAGTTAACAACCTCATTTGCTGTAATTATGGTGGATGAGACAGCACTCTAAACCAAGTACTTCCACTGTCATCATCGACAAGCTTAAAGGTGCTGTTCTCTAAGCTTGTCTAAGCTTTTGATCCATACTCCATTTTTTGGTCGCCACCCCCCTCCATTACAAATATGTATAGCTAGACTAAAATATTCGGGCCTTTAGTCGGCTTTCAATGAATAATCATATATAGAGGCCCCCATTCATGCATTGGTAGGATTTTCTTCGATCCAGTAGGCATGAAAGCTGAAACCTTTGGACGATAAGACAAGAGTGGGTTTTGAAATTCAATACATTTCTTGATTCGAGTATTTTGGGCTGAAAATCATTAAGATACGAATATTGAGTTCAGTGTTGCTGTTGGGGTTAAAAACTTCTATCTTACCTTCTTCAAAGAGATTTGTGCCAGGTATGCTGAAGTCACCAAGGAAGGCATTGAAACAACAGCTTACATCAAAAGAACTCTCTTAGAAACAAATGTTCTATTGCAAATACCACATGACCTAACCTCGATATCGGCCAAACACATATTTCAAATGACTTCGAATATTCTTTAAAATATACTTATGATTTTCCACAATCAAACTGTTCGAACGGCCTGTTGTTTCTGTTTTGTGACGGTGTTAAAAATCAATTCTTATGTTTTGGCTTGACACTGCGCGGGCACACCCTGGAACAGAGGCTTTTACCTGAGTGATGGTGGCTCGTTCCCCCCTTTTGGCATGCCCTTTAGTAATGACATTAAAATACGCAGAACTCAATCTACACTCCATGATCTAAGTACGCCTGAAAACAACAGAAATACAAAGAAAGATTTAGCAGGGTGTTAAACAACCTTGTGTGGTGAAACAGGAAACAAGATTAAGACGGGGCAAAGGATAAAAGAGAAATGACACGACAGACAACAAAGGTGCACTGTATCAATTAAAAGAACACAAAATACAAAAAATAAATATTGTACTGCAATCACATTGCAGAGAACATACCCCGAGCCTTGGAAGCAGAGCTACAAGGCTGCATAGGACAATGTTCACATAATGAAATTAAAGAGCTTAGATGGGATAGAGCTTTTCAAATCATCCTGCCACGCTGCTTACTTTACTTGCTATAAGTAGCTTCAACACATCGTGTCACCCTCTAGTACTTTTGCCGAAGGTATGAGCATTGAAATGAGGGGATGTTCAGTGTGTAGAAATTAAAATCCACGCTATTGAAACGCTTGAAACATTAAGTCCGATAGCTGAGGGGGGGCGCTGTTCAACCTTTGTGATTTAGAAGACGTGTGGTGTTTTTGCGTCTACATTTTGCCGTAAAATACAGCGGAGACAGCAATTTTTGTTGAGTCCATCCTGGTTTATACTGTATTGTAATTGAGTCAAGTTTCCCTCTTTGGATCCACGATGTCCAAGGTCAAAACCAAGCTCAAAGGAAACTACACCGGTTCAAAATACACCATCCCAAAGAAACTTAAAATCAACCGCTTCAAGTTCAGTCACGCAGCGAACAGGTCGGAAGGTCAGTCAGTCCGGTATGTCAACACCAATGCTGCGAACCCATTACCGATAGTGATAATAGGGCTGGAACGGCGAAGCGTTCCTTGTTATGCATGATAATGCTGGCATGCATTTGATATGGAGCCAGAAATAGTCCCCCCAAACTGGTTCATTAGTTTTTGAAAAGAGACTCGAAAGCAACGTTTTGAAAAACATGACTAATCTCTTGAAGACCTTGCCTTGCGTATTTTGCCATTGAAGTTTTTGATTCGCAAAGTAATGAATATGACATGAAAAACGTAAAAAAACAAGATAAGTTACTTGATGGCTAAGATTGATGACTTGGAAAAATTTAAAATCGCAGTATGCTAAATAACTAGGTATTTTTTTGCATACCTGAGAAAAAGGATCCCCAGAAAAACCACTCCATAAACGATGATGACTTTCTGAAGAATTTTTTGTTGGTGTAGACCACAAGATCATATTGTATAGTGCCACCGAACTCCGACACATCGGAGTGGTAATCATCAGTCTTCTAAACCAAGAGTTTATTCATATGGACTTTTCATCATTTACTACAAGAGAAAAAGTCAGGAGAGCTTGTATTGAGAAGTTCAAACGCTATGATTTCAAAGGGGAAAGAAGTATTTGTCAGGCGATGACTTATCCAAAAGAGTGCTCACCCTGAGAAAGAAAAAATTGAGACTTTCAAACAAATGCCAGCGTGAAGGGAAGAAGCCCTTTTTTGCATACCCTGATGTCCTCAAAATACGGATGAAATGGTAAAATATCAAGGTCGACTAGTTTGAAAATCCTGAACTTTTCCAAGAATTTGGACTAGTTAGTATGTTTTGTAAACTGAACTTTTTCAAGGGTGGATTAGTTTGAAACTGTCTGGTTGAAGGTGCACTAGTGTAAACTGAATTGTTTCAGATTGAAACTAGTTTAAAAACCTAACGTTTCCTTTCATATGTGGACTACTGTAAACGGAACTGTTTTTTCAAGTTGGATTAGTTGACACCTGAACTGTTTTCAACTGCATGGAAAAACTTGAACTGTTGTCAAGGTGACTCGTTTGGACATTGTTTTGAACTTCAAACTCATTAATGTTATTTATGCTGTTGTTTTTTAATATACCGTACAGCAAATTTTAACAATAGAACTGACTTTTAAACTGTAGTTTTTCACTGTGGACTTTGAATAAAGTATTTCATTTTTGATATGCTCATTTTGATCAGGGTTTTATCCAGGACACAGATCTCTTTGGCGCCTCTGCTGTATTTTTGGGCACTTTTTGCAGCGTTTTTTTTCTTAACCAGGACCGGTTTTCGTGATTTGAGGTTCTGGTATTCCATCTTCGCTATGACAGTGCTCGTGCAGTTTGTCCCATGCTTTATTGTTTTTTTGATTGTGATAATCAATTTTTTTTTCTTTTTTGGTAATTCAATAGCAGCAAAAAATGTTTCTTCTAGCAACCCTGTCCTCGCTGTATGTGTATTCGATCACTCTGTTACATTGTACTGTATGCACTTTTTTGTCTTTGATATTTATCAATCAATATTATGGCTAAGTTAAAAATGATTGTTCCTGAACTTTGGTGGTTTGATATTGGATCTTACAAGTTTTTCTCAATGGCTTTAAACCAGTTTTCTTTTAATATTGCAGGGGAATTCAAAATCAATTCAACGTAAAAAGGTTTTTTTCATTATCTTCGTATATCAATAGTATATAAATTTTTTTCTTCAGGAGGAAACATTCCACTCAAAATGATGACAATTTTGTGGAAATCTCAATGTGGTGGGTCAATAGCTGGTTTTTGTGGACAGCCATCCAATAGTAAGGGTGTTGCGATTCTCATTCGTAAAGTCTGTCCCCATAAAGTTTAATTTCTTTGTATAAAGATCTAATTCATGCTTTTTAATATCGTCTGTTATGATTGACGGCTGTAAATGTTTTAATTGGTTAATCTTTAATGGTCCAAACAAGAACAATCCTGATTTTGTGTCTGGGAGAATTATTTTGCTCAATATATAATTTGATTACAGCCCCACTTCCTTATTGTCGGGGGAGCTTTTTAATGCTGTTTTTAGGTATCCTTGATATATCAAAGGCCTCGCCCGGTCCCACTCATAAAAGAGCCCAAGAAGTTCTTCATAACTCTTATGGAATGAATTTGATTTAATTGATATTTTGGAGAAACTTTCATCATCCTTCTCTTTAAACAGTTACCAGGCATCACATAATCCCCAAAGTTCGTTCTAACTAAGATTTAATTTTAGTGTCTGGTACTTTTCTTGATAATTGTATGGTTCCAAAATTTTGCCTGGTATTTCATCAGACCATTCTGTTGTTACAAACCTCTATTTTTCATTTGCCCAATCGTCAAGAGGGCATGGGTAATTGGAAATTACTTGTAGATCTACAAAATGATACTGAATTTATTAATTTTATTATAGGAAAGATCAGTGAGTTCAAAACAAACCACAAGGGTCCTCTGTGACCCTAATAGTATTTGGGATTCTTTTAAGTTGCACAATCTCCAGGTAATTGTATTGAATATCCTCTAGAAAAAAGAAAGAGAGGAATACTGAGAAAAAGCAAATTTTTGGATAAATTTAATCAAATCCGCTTCAAATTGCTAATGGTTCTGTGAATGATTCAAACAAGAAGGAGCTTTCTCGTCTCGAGCTGAACCTTAATGAAATTTTGGATTTTGAAAAAACAAAGGGCCTCAATCATTCATTCGTTCTAGATGCCGTTGGGCAGAAGGTGAAAAAAGTACTAAATATTTTTGTAATCTAGAGAACTAACGTTGAAAAGAAAAATATAAACAGAATCCTGTATGAAACCGGCACTATTCCACCAATCCTAAATCCATTATTGGTGAATTTCACATTTTTATCAAACCTTTATTCACAGGCCCCGGATACACATGGGTGTTTCTAGATGTAAATTGACAATTTTTTTAAATTCTCTCGATATTCTAAATGTTCTACATTTGATAAGGGCAATCTCGAAAAACCCATTACAAAAGAAGAGTTTACAAGACCCCATTACTTCTATGAAGTTGAATAAATCACCCGGGGTTTGATGGTTTACCTATTGAATTTAATTTGGTGTTTTGGAAGGAACAAAATTATTGACATGCTTATTGATTCATATACTTTTTTCTCTTCAAAATGGTTTGTTTGTTCTTCTCACAAAGGAATGTATTATTTTACCTTGTTTTACCGAAGACAAGATAAAGATCCCTTGGAAATTAAAAAATTATCGTCCCCCCCATTTCTTCTCTCTTAACTGTTGATTATAAGATAATTGCTAAAAAACCCTTGGCTAGTCGTTTGGAATCATGCATGAATGCTCTTATTCATTCTGATCAATCAGGTTTCCTTAAAGGTAGACATATGGGTAATCGTTAGGCTATTATTGACTGTCAGGCAATACTCTGAAACTAATGAAAATGCCAGGTGCTAATCGTACTTAACTTGACTTGAAAAGGCATTCACGATGTGTAAATCAAATTTTCCGTTTTCATGTGTTGAAGTACTTTAATTTTGTGATAAATTTATTAATTGGGTACGATCGTTTCTATAGGGACATGAAAAGTTACGTGATGAATAATGGGCCCCTTTCTGATGTTATTAACATGCAACGGGAATTATTTAAAGGGATTGTCTCCGATTTCAACCTTATCTTTTTTCTTTTCGTGATGGAAGTGGCATCCCTTGCAATTAAACAAATCAAACATTAAGGGTGTTCTTTGTTAATAATGAAATTATCATGTGAAGATTTTCCATGTTGGCTGATGATACAACTTGTTTTTTTGGATGGGTACTGAAGATCTTTCACTCATTTATTCTCTACCATTAGAAACTTGCAAATTGTTCTGGCTGTCAAAATTAATTGAACAAATCAGGAGGCTATTTGGATTTGGGACGTAAAAAGGGGACCAATGAATTTCCATTCAGGGATAAAGGTTTAGTGGAAGTCCAATGAATTTAGGTCTCTCTGGGGTCCACCTTCCTCTTTGAATTTTCGTGAATATGTTTGATTTAACTATCAGGTTAAATTAAAACAAATTGAACAAATTCTTAATTGCTGGAGAGCAAGGCACCTGTCCTTTTTGGGGAAAATTACTGTCATTAAATCCTCTTTTGCTCCCACAATTATTGTATTTTTTTTTTCTTGTTTTATATGTATTAAAATTCCCAATTCTTTTTTTCAAAGATCTTAATCAAATGTTTTTTTAAATTTATATGAGGGGGCCAATGATAGGGTCAACGTTTCATAGTGTGTGTGTTCTGATTTCAGGCGGCTGGCCTCCGGATGATTGATCCTTTTAATTTTTCCCATGCACAAAAAATGGTGTGGGTCATGAAATTTTGGATGATAATTTTCAGAGGCACCTGGAAAATGATTGAAATTGAAGCCTCTAAAGCTTTTCAATCCAAACGTAAAAAATTTTGTGGAGATCATTTTTGCTCCTAGAACTTTTGACAAAGTTACACAATATTCATGGTTGCTGATTCACTGCGTACTTGGTATTTTTACAGAGAAAGAGCCCTAAAGGTGTTGCTGAACATTGACGGTTCTGTTGCTTCTGGTGAGTATGAATATTTATGGTTTAAAACAGGACGTATAAGAACAAGGTCTACACAATATTTCTAATTTCTACTTTTTCTACTTCCATGAGTGGTATGAAAAAGGTATTTTTGTACAGTATCTGATCTGCGAACTATCCCACACCTAAAATACTAGCTGTTTTGAAGATCTTATTGGTGAATACAATATTTTCATACAAGATAGAAGAAAAGTATAACCTCACTTATGAAAAATATTCCTTGTGATGGTTAGAGGATCCTTGTTGCGGGATTTTGATATTTTGATCCTGTTGTTGATAGCTTGCTCCGTATGGGTAAAAAAACTAAAATACCTAGGTATACCTATTCTATCTTGCTTGAGAATTGTGTGCCTGAAATACAAATCGTATTTTGGGAGCATATTTTCTTATGCATTTGAATGATGATGATAGGGTCGAATCATACTCGTAATGTTAAATGTTTCCATTGAAACTATAATTTAAGATTCATTTTATTTTTTTTATTTTTTTTATTTTTTGCCATTTAATAATTTCCTTTTTTAAAATTAAAAGAACATTGATTCCCCAAAATTGTTTACTTTGTGGTAAATTTCCTGAGACTATTCTTCAGGTTTTTTTTGTGGTGGGGGAAAACTGTGAAAAAGTTTAAGCCAATTTGGAAGGAAATCCATAATCTTTGTTTTCTCCTTAAAGCTGATCCTGATTTTGTTTTTATCTTATCTGTTAAAATTTTGGTCCCCAAGACGATTCTTTTCTGACTTATATTTTTTTCTCTGTGGTAAAATTTTAATATTTATAGATGCAATTCCAAAAAGAAAATCCCAACTTGAAGGTTGAAAGCTTTTTTGAAATTAACAAAGACAACATAATCTTTTTCATTGGCTAAGGCCCAGAAGGTAAAGTTAGCCTCCATTATAAAAATGGAGATTGATTCTAATTTTTTTCGTGTTTAATTGATTTTATGATTTTGGTACATCTTTGTTTAGTATTTTTTAAGGTTTGCTTCTTGTTATTATCTTGTTTGTAATATTGTTAATTTTTTTTTCTTTTGCTGCTATTTTTGTGATTTTTTTTCTGATTCCAATGTCTCTTTTTTATATCTTTATACACTTTTTTATTTTTAAATTGTGATAATTGCTGATTAATAAAAACTATGAAGATAAAAAAAAAAGTCCCGATCACAAGCAAAACGTTTAATGCCAATGAAACTATTCAAGTTCTCTACCTCTCAAAACTTTCTGACTAATCGCATTTGCTTCAAATGGTATCCAATGTAATCGGTTGAGTTGAATGTTATTGAATTAGGCGTTTGGTAGTTTGGGATACGGAAGGATAGGAACAAATTTCTTGCACTCTCTAGTAAAGATGATGGTAACATAAAAGGTAGATGATACTTTTGTTCGTGTATTAATTGAATCGGGGCCACATTATTCTGCCTCCTCTCCCAACTATCGACGTTAGTCCAAAACTTTTCCTCGGTGACACTATGTGTTGAATCCTACATAATTAGGTGCCCTTACGAGCTAATAGTTGCCGAATTCGTAAGTGTCCCCCATGTGCCGCCTAAGTAAACCCCGAAAAAGGGGACATACATGTACTGTATAAACAAAAACAGGAGTCCATGAATTTAAATTTGCAATTGATCTGTTATAGCCTCGTGCTTTTATATTTTAGCTTTATTCCCCTCTACAAGTTTGAAATATATGTCTATAATATATATTAAGTAATTGGTTAAGGGGACGAAGAGAAACAGGCACGTCACTATTCATGGCAAAACAGTTTTTGATGGGAAAACAATAAACATTTAACATCAAGCATACAGAATAAAGCCAAATTATGCCCTAGTATTTATTTCATTGACAGTTAATTATTGTGCTCATATCGAGGTCATCTGTCTCATAAGGCTTTAAATCCAAATCTTCCATAACTTCCATTCAAGATATTTGAAGCCGTAAGTGGAGCCTGTAGATACAGAGAATGAAAGGGGCACTCGCGATATTATTGTCAGCAGAGTATGCGTTTACTTTTCTTGTTCAGCTAATTGCTCTAATGAAATTAAAGTAACGCGAATGAAGCGTGTCTGATAGCCGGTGTCATATTTGAGATAACTCGTGCTAAACCATCATTCATTTTGCTGATACTTATTTACAAACGCATTTCAAAATATTATACAAATTACACAAAACAACGCTAAGCAGGTGAAGTAGCAGGCGCGTTCGTACGCATATACCGTTATTATTGTATTCATGTCTAGGTCATTCAAAAAAAAAATTGAGTCCAAATCAATCAATTGCGTGTGTCGAAGTTTAATCAGTCACGACTGCAGGACAAAAAAATAATTATGGAAGAGTTATCCGTATATTAAACGATATATGCAACGATAACCTTGAACGATCAGAGATACGGCGGCCTTTCGAGCTAATATCTCGTCTTTTATCCACCACAAAACTGTTCAGAGTTGTCAATTTATGTACCGATAAAACCTGGAAAGTGTGGCGAATCTTACTTCCATGTCAATGGCTTTACCTTAAGTCGATTTAAAACAGTGAATACACCACAAGCTTCCAATATTAGTGGAAGTAACGCGGTGGTCCTATTGATAAAAACAATATACCCGCATTAATAATGTACAATCTTTGTTAAACCCAATGCTCTCATTACAGATTAAAAGGTTTTATTTTCGCCATTGAATGGAACGGATTTCTAGACATTTTCAAAATATACTGTATGCTATCTTTAAACGTATCGCAATTTACAAGAATGGCTCGTCGTGACAAAGGAAGACGCTTCTACATACAATTGAAGAGCGATGCCTTAGATAGGTAATTTAGTCACTTAATGGCTGAAGGATGTTATGCACCAGCTACTTAGTTAAAAAGCGAATTTAGATAATGGCAATATAGGCATACGTGCAATTGCGGGCAAGTGATTTTACCACTTGATTTGTATACCGAAGCTTAAAGACCCATCTAACGGAATAGCGTTTTTAAAGGTTGCCTTAATGAAAGAGTCGTATTACACGATTTGAAGTGATGGGGAAGTTTTGAGTGGAGGGGGGGGGGGGGCCTCCCCGGGGGGTGAGGCGAA
>JAMKCH010000194.1:0-42376 GCA_023653785.1 Ophioderma brevispina | reverse complement strand
TGGAAGTTTAGGACACACAGCCTGAAGGATGGAAACGGAAGTACAGCACTTCTTTCTATTGATAGGGTGTAGTTCATTAGGACTAAAGTCAATAATTTTGGAGGGGTGTGCAAAATTTGTTACAGTGCCATTTTTGAAAAATCCAATATGGCGGCTACCATGTCCAAAATCACTAAACATCCCATAAGTATTTCCGATAGAGACAAATTTTTCTCGGTATCGGTGTTTTAAGCACGAGAAAGTGTTAGTAATGTAATGTTATCATTACATTGCCACAAGAAGCCAATGAAGGTGGCTGCTCAAAGTCCAAATATGCGCTCGAATCATTAAATGATCTTAACACCTCTAATGCACAAAAAGTCCAAAAAGATAAAAAATTAAAAAAAAAAAAAAATATTCTACAGGTGTTCAAAATATGTTACAATTGATCACACTCTGCAAGTGTTATTTAACAACCTCTAGAATGCATTTCAACGCATTCAGGATCGTCAAGTGTTCTGAACATTTGCAGTTTAGAGGCTTGATTCCATGTCTATATGCTGCTTTATGCTTTACACTTAGAGATACATGAAGTTTGATCACTAGAAACCTTATTGGCATTTATCGTAATGGAACATTTCAAAATTCAAGATGCAGCAATACAGACGCCTTTAAAACATTTCAAAAACTACATTATATGTGGTTTATTATGTACTTACACAACGAATTATTATTATAAAGGTGTGTCTTGTAAATTAAGGTATGGGATAAGTATTGGACCATTGACTTTCTTATCTGGAATTTCTGGTTTCTTTAGCATGCCAAAAATCTGTTAAGATGGGGCCAATGTGGCTGCCTTTTTACTCTTTAAAAACCTAGAAATACGATAGCATCTTGTATTGTATTAGTTTAACACCCAAAATGATTATTAAAGTTTGAAATTAAAGTATGAGATGTATGCCTTTGGAGCATTAAAACTCGTATCTGGTATATTTGTTTTGGACAACATAACTTTAAAATTCAAAATGACGGCCAGTATATTATGAATATGAACATCGTAGTTTTAAAGATCTTAAAAGGCAGCCATATTGGCTTCCATCTTGATTGTCAAGCTTGCTAACACATTGAAATGTCAGAATCTGAGTTCCTACGGGTATAGATGATGTGACCTATGACGTCACTTGGTGACATTTCAGGATGCCCGATGTTGTTTCTGGCAGGCCAAATATTACATAGGTTCTGTGACAGACCACATAAAATCTGAGTTATAAATTACTGGACAGAATTTGCCTGATCTAAATTGGCACAAAATGCAGCTGAGTAGCATTGCTTATTATGCTTGTAAGAAAGTTAGTATTATTTAATGCGAAACAAAAGTTACAGCAAAAAACAGAAAATTTCCCCATGCAAAGTATAGTGTTTTGGCCTGCCAGTTTCTCTCTTAAACCAACAGGGGGCGCCATATAAACATAAACAAAGTCACATCATCTATAGAGTGCAGAATTATGCCTCTATCCCAAATACTTGGTGAATTATGGTCACTTGAATGATTTCAGGGATTGGGTTTTAGGGTGGCCATATTGGATTTGATGGTATGTGTGATCACTTACGTCAATAACCGGTCCAAAAGATTCCCCGTGCTTTAAAACGTGGATCTAGTGCATTACAATTATGGCCATTTAAATGAATTTGAGAGTGATAGCGGGCCATATTGGAATTTCTAGAAATGCCACTGCACGAAATTGTGCACACCCGCCAGAAAAATTATTAGCTTAGGTCATCATTGACAAAAATCGATCCATAGAAAAAGTCTGTACTCCATCCAACTGTGCACACAATTCTCCTGACTATATAGGGAACCGTCTAGTAATTCACTATAGGCATATAGTAGCATCATCCCCATGACACAGTTATTAACCTGCATTCAGTGTTTAAGACCTACGGTGGACCCTATGTAGTGTGCGGGGACGAGTTTATGATTACCCAGGGACACAATGCTTGGCCGTGACAGTTGACTGAAACTGGTTGTCTCGGAGGATTGAGTGAGATTGGAAGATGTATTTGATTCCACCTCTGTGTTCTTTAACACAAGATTTAGTACGAACGTCATATACTACACAAAGCTAATCTGAGCATGCAGATACGGGTTATCCATTTGCATCTTATTATGTGTGGTCAAAGCATAGCATTCCATTTGTCCCCTCGACCTACTTACTCATTTTCTGAGAAGCTAACCAAACCATGTGCTCATTTACTCCAAGATTTTGGTGATTTATTGCTTACTATTAGAATGTTATCTTTCTGTTGTACTGTCACAAGAGTGAAAGTACGGTTCCTCATCTTACAAGGCCGAATCAGAGATTTCCTGAGGAGGGGCCGCCCTCAATTTCAAAACAAATCGTTGTCTAGTTTTGTGCAGTACATAATGGTGCAATATACTAATCACGTGTTGATGAAATTGTAAGCTTAAATCGAATTCCTCATATAGAAAATCACAACTTTGTTATAAAATTCGGGGATCCGGAATTGGTGTTATACACAGTATTATATGGGACGTAATACTACAAAAATGTTCTACGGCATCAAAACGAAAAATACGAGTAATCATCAAATTTCGGAATTGTGATTTTAGGGTATATCTTTAGTTATAGTTGGACTATTTTTCATTATACACAAAAATAATATTTCGAAATTCTCTTGAGTCAGACTTTAACCAAGTTGTTTGCCGCGCCCAGATTTACAAGACTGGTGTTTTTATGAATGAAATCTATAAAAAGGTCTTTGACCGTACATTAGTGTGCACTATTGGAATACACAATGTTGAAACCAGATTTAACATAATGGAATTAGGCGTATAAAGAGGATAATCGGAGTATCTTATTTATCATGTTTAGAATGAGAAACTAATTACTTTTGACTAATTAAATGTCTCCATTTAATTAATGAATTTGTCAACTAGTAATGCAGTGGACGATTATCTAATTGTTTATCAAGCGATGTCTAATTATCAATTTTATAATTTGTTGCCAACAATTGTTTATATTAATTGCATCATTGCAATGCAAACGTTTATCGTTATGGTTTTGCAAACACATATCATAGTCCTTTGTTTTACATAATTTGAAATAATTTCCTTAAAGAATAAGAAAAATGTTAAATTCCTGATTAATTATCAATTGTGCTAATTGATTAGTGATTCATTATGGCAAGACTTCCATATGTACCCCCTCTCATATATTTACATGCAACATAAAATGTTATTATTTTAGCTGTTTATTCCGTTTTTGATCAAACAAGGCCAAAATTAAAATAAATTTTGTATCATGTAAATATATACGAGGGGGGTACATATGGAAGTCTTTCCTAGATTATTTATCAAATTGTCAGTCTCATCTTGAAGTTGATGGAGTGAAGATATAACTCGGTTATTCTTGATAAATTTCACCCAGCTAATTTATGTTACAAGAAGAAACTAATTTCAGCATCCAGCAGAAATTGTGAAGTTTATGTCTTCTGTTTGTTTGCCACAGCCCACAGCATCCATGATAGTGCCTTTAAAGCTTGTCATCGTTATAGTTTGGAGGTGTAACTGTGTACTGTTCCTCATCACTGGACGTGAAAACCTGTTATACATCCTGGACTACAGCGCTTCGGTTAACAGTTGGCCAACTGCATCGTGTCGTCGCAGCGTCAGTCAAAATAGGATTTGACCCAAAACAAATTGCAACAGAAACCGCTTTGTGTTCATTTAACTTGGAATAGCTAACAAAACAACATAACAAAAGTTTACCAAAATCGGAGTAGTGGAACAGTGCCTAATTTGCATAAATTCAAAATGGCCGCCATTTAAAACAATTTTGCTTATATCTTGGGATCTAAGAAAAAAAAAAAAAAAAAAAAATACGTAATTTAAAAGCGAAATAGATGAATTTTGCAACATTAAGAATCACATCTTTATTTTGATGACACATTAAATAGATTATTATACTCCATTATAAATAAATCTATGTTAAAATAAACTAAGATACTTACATTTCACCCTCTTTGGAATTTGAGCCAGTGGTATTTCTTCTTCAGAGTCACTACCTTCTTCCATTATAGTCCAGTCAAAATAGGATTTGACCCAAAACAAATTGCAACAGAAACCGCTTTGTGTTCATTTAACTTGGAATAGCTAACAAAACAACATAACAAAAGTTTACCAAAATCGGAGTAGTGGAACAGTGCCTAATTTGCATAAATTCAAAATGGCCGCCATTTAAAACAATTTTGCTTATATCTTGGGATCTAAGACTGGTAGAAACTTCAGGTTGGTACATATACCTATGTCTTTGGGGTCAAGGAATTCAGGTATAACATTATTTATATCATTGGGTCATTTCTTCTTGCCTAATTTGCATAAATTCAAAATGGCGGCTATTTTGAAACCATTTTGTATATATCTCGGGATCTGAAACTGATCAAAGCTTCATTCTGGTGTCTATACCCATATTATTGGAGTCAACTAGTTCAATTTTAACAGTATTTGTACTGTTGTGTCATTTCCTCATGTCTAATTTGCATAAATTCAAAATGGCAGCCATGCACTTTAAACCTTTCAACTGTCAAATCTCAGTATGTAGCAGTTGGACAGGCTCATTTGCGATGTTTATACCCAATTTGCAAGTTCAATGAGCAAACTGATCAATATTAGTAACAATAAGGCATTTTGTCACATCATCCTCATTTGCATAAATTAGAAATGGATGCCAGTTCCAACTACATGGCCTAAATCTCAAAGTCTGAAATTTGCATAATGTGAGAAGTTAGCAACATTGGACAAATGGCATCAGGCCCTAAATGTCTTATCATATGAATTTGAATTTTTAGGATTATATGGCACTCCAGTCATTTTAATTGATGACTTAATCTTAGTTGACAATAACGTCTAGCCCTACAGCCAGTAGTGAGATGTTTTAGTCATCAATGTCTTCTTCAGTTTCTTTAAAGATCCTGGATCCATGGGCACCATTGGAAAGCAGTGTCTGAACACTGAATGATTTACCCAGGCTAAATAAGACAAAAATAAAATAAAAATAAAATAAAGACCACGCTGACAATGTATACACCTCTTAAACACTTCTCATCCTTTGGTACACTGAAGACCATTTGCTCTGCAGGTACACTGCCCGCTGTTGCAAGCTAGCTGTTTTGCATTTGCACTTTATTATCTTAAGAAGGTTTTTATGGGATGTCTCTTTGTCATAAATAAAAGGTGTGGAGTGTATTAAACGATTACCTACAGACATAATGTAGATTTCCTCTTTATACCTGAAAATATGTAACAGATTGCAAGTGGATTCCTGGAAATATTTATTCAGAAGTTTAAGAGAACCATTAAAGTGGGTAGTACTAATGCAATTTAGTTGATAAAAATTAATGGACCAGTGTGTTTAGTGGAGTAATTCAACAGTGCCATCTTGGCACCCTTAGGCAATTCGAGTTACTGAGGTCACAGGTCATAAAGGTCATGTATCCTTATGATGCCTGAACATGGTATTTGTCTATAGGTCAAAGGGGTCAAAGGATAACAAATCTTTTGTATATGGGTCAATTTTTTAAAGTGCCTTATTGTAAATAAGAATATCCTCATTATGTTCATCTTGCAAAAAGATTTTTAAAAAGTATAGTTTGCTATAGACACAGAGCACATGTTTACGTTTAATGTTATGACATAAATATGGTTTAAGGCCACATTGTTTAAGTTGCAGCCATTTGTACTTCAAGGTGACTTCGTAGATATAGCAAACTATACCTTTTCAAAATCTTTGTGTCAAAACAGATAAAATGCGACAACTTTCAATTGCGCAGAATATTTATGAAAATTTGACCTACAACTCATTAATTAACCATCGTACAGGCACATCATCATTGACTTTTACTTCTTGGGACCTAAGGAAGAATTTGTGATATTTCATCGTACTTTATGGATGCATTTGGGAAATTTAATCCTGATTTGTGACCTGTGACCTCAATGCCTCAAATTGTTCAAAGGTCAACTATACACTGTCTAATACGTTCAGTAATAAAATTGCATTATAGTACGCAACTCTATACCCATACTTCGGTCTTCAATGAGGCCGCCTCTCGACTATGTAATACAAATTTTGAGATAAAAAGTGAGGGCTATAACATTCCAATTGTGTGAAGAGAGCGGTCGTAAAAGCACTCAGATAAAAGATATGATAGAAAAGAAGTCCTTTTAAAATGATTTTGTTAAGATTTGTTGTGTTTAACACTAATAACATGTCCTATAATTAAATAGGATAGTGAAACATGAATGGTAGAATGTGAATTTATTGCGGTGGTGAATTCCTCTCTGAGAAAGTATTCTAAAATATGACAAAAGGCAATTGAGATTCATTTGAAGAGGAAAGATAATAAAGCAAAAAATGTAGGGTCAAGTTGATGCTCAAACGCGGATAAAATAAATGTATGTTTTAGCACAAGTTGAAAACGTAAAAAACAATTTCTCGCCTATTTTCAGATTTAGCAGGGAAATCTATATTACGTCTGTAGGCAATCATTGAATACAATAGGCTAATGCACATAACTAAGTTATTGACAGGTAACTCTGCCTGTCTCGTGTCCCGAGATAAACAAATGAAAGTAAAGACTTGAATAAATAATTAATTGGTATAGATTGCTCTTATGTTTAAATTTCTTGATCCCAGAAAAATATGTTCAAAGACACTCTCAGATACTAAGTTATAGTGGTCAAAAGTGGTTCAAAAATGGCCTCCATTTTGAATTCATACAAGTTCAAGCATCAAAGAATAAACCAATGATATAATTAATGTTAAAATGGAATTCCTTGATCTGGAAAACATGGGTATATAAACCAAAAAGAAACCTTTACCATTCTCAGATCCCAAGATATAGTAAAAAGTGGTTCCAAAATGGCAGCCATGTTGAATTTATGTAAATTAGGGAAGAATAAATGACCCAATTGTATAAATAATATTATAATTGAATTCCGTGACCCCTAAAACATGGGTATAGACAACAGAATTAAGTCTGTACAAATCTCAGATCCCAAGATGTAGGCAAAATCAATTTGAATGGTGGCCATTTTGGAATTATGCAAATTAGACATTGTTCCACTCCTCCGATTTTGGTAAACTTTTGATATGTTGTTTTGTAGCCTATTCCAAGTTAAATACAAGTAAAGCGGTTTCTGTTGCAATTTGTTTTGGGGTGACCCCTTATTTTTCATATTTTGACTGGACTAGTAGTAAAGGACAGTTTCGTCAGTGAACATAATGGACACTTATGGACAACTACATGAACTTCAACCTGATGGCCGTCCAACAACTACAATCATTTCCGTGTATCCTGATTATCGCATATTTTACTGTTCATACTATTTGTCGTATCTTGTCAGATATGTCCCTTGACAACATTGTATTAATTTTGTACTTGTATTGACTACTTTTAGTTAAATAAATTGTTTAATTATAAATTGTTTGGCAACTTATAGATTTGTCCCTGCGATGGTTATTTTTACGAAAGTGCTGAGCGAATAAATCTATGGTTAGCGGTGTAGCAACATCATTGTCTTTTAAGTTAGCAACCGAAACAGAATTCTTTTTGATTATTTTATTTACATTAGTAGCTCGTATCATAGTATCATACCGGCTGGGGGGGGGGGGGAAAAAAAAAAAAAAAAAAAAAAGGGTGTTGCTATACGGTAGATTAATATAGGGTCGAGTAGGTGCTAAAGGGTACGCACAAAATTCCAGTATGAGCTCGGAAACGGTAGGAATACAGGGTGTGAGTTTGGTGGCAGAAACAGACACTTTCGGGGACAACTTCACCGGACAAGTGCCTGCCCGCGCCCGTCTGCCTGCTCGTGACGTGCTTGCTTGAAAACTAAAATTTGACAAGACACGACTGTACGGGTAAAAATCAAATTAATGTTTTTGTTGATGCTATAAAAGGCCAATAGCAAAGTCATACAGAACGTTCGTTTGTCATAATATTTCAACAGAAATAACGAAATCTTGCTTCAATTAAAATTGTCTTTGTTGTAGGTGCAAGAAAAGATGAAAGCGTTCAGTAGTGATGTGTTTATCCATGCGCGTAGCCAGCATCCTGCACCCCCGGGGTGCGGATTTTGGGGACGATCAAAACCACAAGTGCAAGAAAAGATGAAAGCGTTCAGAAGTGATGCGTTTATCTGGTTTGCTGGTATGATCTTCATCGTCTTGTTATTATTAGCCACCATGTTTGGATTAGATCATTTGTGCAATTGAAATGCCTAATCTGGCTACTCACACAACTTGTTCATTACGTCAAAGGATCGATTTCTTCTCAGAAACCAGTAGGACATGCCAACCTAACAGCAACAGAAAATTCAAAACGGCATCAACTTCCGGGTGCTAGTTTGTTTCAAAGACTTAACGGTAGGAGGGCGCTCTTACTCATATCGAACGAAAAAAAAAAAAAAAAAAAAAAAAAAAAAAAAAAAAAAAAAAAAAAAAAAAAAAAAAAAAAAAAAAAAACCGACGGATTTTGAAGTCAATAATATTTTCTTAATTTCTCATGATATTACTGAGATCTTTTGAACAAAGGTTTAAGAGATGATTTTTTTTAATGTCACTGGGACCGAGACTGCCATAGTAAATGCACGTAGCAGTTCCCCAAATTACCGTTTGGAAATCCCCAATGCCCAAATCGAGCATATCGTGTCCTACCCCCCCTGTCAAAAACTATCGAGTTTGATAAACCTATTTTTTTATTAATTATCCTGGTTAATCCATGAATATCGACCGATATCATGTTTTTTTGATAAACCCGGTTTTTTTTTCGATTTGATAAACCTAGATTTTCAAATCGATAAACCAAGATTACGAAATATAATAATCCTGGTTTATCAGAACCCAGAATATCAACTGATACCATGTTTTTTTTTTCATAATACTTTCGATTTGATAATCGTAGACTCTCAATTCGATAAACCAGGATTATAAAATTTTATAAACCTGTTTTTTCAAAACCCTCAATATCGACCGATATCATGTTTTTTTGTGGATAAACCTAGTTTTCGATTCGATAAAGAAGGTTTGTCACACTAGGTTTAGGGTTGTTGTTGAAAAACTGGGTTTATCAATTCGATAATACATATCCACTACCTCTCACAGTCTTGTATCATGGCCGATATTTATTTTCTTAAACATCATAATTTGTAGTTTATTTAATTTTTCATTGTTTTATCAGCCACCATAAGCCCCACGGGGTTGTCTAGTGGTGGTTCTAGCATATTTACATCTCATTCGTCATATTAATTATTATAAACATTTCATTTTTCGTATATATGCTGAATAAAATTGAACTTGAATACAGCATAATCGGTGAAAAAAACCTGATTTATCGTCGATAAACTTGGTTTGTCGAATTTTTGGACAACTATCGTTCCATATACGCAATATTCGGCATATTAGGCCAGTCAAAATAGAGTAAATGATGCCTTAACCCAAAACTAATTGCAAAAGAATCACCTTCTCCAGAATTGTATTGACAAACCTTTAAAAACAACATATCAAAAGTTGTAATGTATTTTTAAGGGGGTAAGGTTTATACAGCTAGGGGTAAAAACATGAAACGGATCAAAACGCGCCGAAAAGTATGCCAACGTGTTCGTCACATTTCCAGGATTAAAAAAGTATAGTTTGCCCTATCTGCAGGTTGTAGTGCAATAGTTATGAGTCAAAATAGGTTCAAGGTCACGATGGGGTAAATTTTCAGATATATCCGTTCATTATAAAAATGGTGTCAAATTGTTCGTCTAATGGTACAGGAGGCAAAAATATACTGGTTGCACCATCTATGCCAAGAGCTTATCTATGCCATTCACTGCATAACTGAACGCAAAATGTGACTGGGGGCTACAGGGTCTATGGGAGGTCACGAGTTATAGCACTGTAATTCTTATATAGAACGTTCAAACAAAGAATATATTTAATACATTTACTTATCTAGTGGGACCAATTGAACAATTTACAACCAGTCCGATCAAAATCGGACCATTCTATTAATTTTTACCCCAGGATGACCTTGAACTGTTATGTGCCTATTGTACTGAAACTACAACTCATAGATAGGGCAAACTATACCTTTTTTAAATCTTAGGAGTAGCCAAATAAAATGGTACATCATTTAAATCAATTCGAACAATTCTAATTTTTTACCCTTGTACCCGGGCCTTGTACAAACGTTGCCCCCTTTCAACATGTTCCACAAGGTTGATTTTGGTAAACTTTTAATATATTATTTTTGGACAATTTCACAGTATATTAACACCAAAATTGTTTCTTTTGCAAGTTGTTTAGGGTCAAATCATAAAATGACTGGACTATATCCATGGATCGTAAATAAATCGAGATATATGCAACTCGATCAAGAGAGTGGGTGCCACATACTGCATGAAATCTGTACCTCATAGATCGCCGGTCGGACGTGGCGCTGTGTAATGTACGTCATCACTGTTCAAATACGTCATACTGCATGAAAACTGCAACTTATAGAATGGGTGGCGCTCCCGTGGCGCTATACTTCAAAATGGGCATGTGTACACAGTTTCACCCGCCTGGTGTATCCTTCATAATTTTACGATGTATCACAAATATGCTAATTAAGCTAAGAGCCCGTGTTAGTTGCTTTGGACATATTGTATAAAAATCATTTGCATATTGGTGTATGCCCAACGTTCTTTGGCCAAAGGCAATGCTCCATTGACGCGGTTGAAGGCCAACATTCCAGCATCTATAGACCAGTTAACAGCAATGTTTGCAAACATGTTAGGGCCTGGTATCTTGTAATAATAATTTAATAACAATAATTTGTATTTTTAACGCGCGACATATCCACTTAAAGGGATTAGCAGCGATTTGCTAATCTGAAACATCGAAAAAATCATCAAAATTCATATTTTTGTATGTTTGTTACTGGCATGGATATGCAAACATAACCTGCAAGTAGTTGCCTTGAAAACCGTGTATTTAAGACAAGGCAGTACTTTTTATTTGTTTCTTTAATTTCTATACGTGCGTATCAAAATTCCAACTTGAGATCAAAAAAGCCTTTCCCGGTGAATATCCCAAATTTTAAGCGTGATATTGTGCATCATGATCAATACAGTTTGACCTCAAACACAAATGTTATTGATCTTTGTTTATTCTGTGCTAGTGCAAACCACAATCAGCTGTTTATTGTAGATTTTGAGAATTCATCGCTGTATGTCTATTTACGGGAGACGGTATGACAAATTTCCTCAAATACTTCATTTTTTTCACTATTTTGGTGGTTTATTTCTACATTAAAGCAGTTATATGGAATTGTACACACTTATCCCTGATTTATAAGTTAAAACAAATGCATTTCCACATTTTTTGATTCTTTCGCAATATCGCTGCTAATCCCTTTAAACGTGATCAAGGCGCTGTGCGGCTGCCATGAAAGGCGCTCAGCACATCAGAGAAACCATAATACCAGAACAGATTTATGCCAAGAAGCTCGATTTTTGAAGCAGGAGGAAACCGGAGTACCCGGAGAAAACCTGCGGGAACGAGTATGGATCGAGAAACCAAATTCACATAAAGCCACCGAGAACGAGCCCCTGCCGGGAATCGAACCCGAGACCTCATTGGTGAAAGGCGAGGGAAGATACGCTGCGCCAACCCGTCCCCCCGGCCTGGGCCTGACTGTTACGCACTGGGCAATTGTATCTGTTAGAGTTTTAATACTATGGGCCATAACGATTCGTAGGAATGGATTCGCAGGCAACAAAAGAAGTGACGTAGGATGTTAACTGGTCTATAAATAACCCAAGTTGAATAAGTTGTATAACAAGTTTAAAGGGCCACCACATCAGAAAACAACTGTTGAATATACACTCATAGAAATAAATATACGGGTATCATTTAAAACGTTGTTTGTCCTATACAGTTCTTCGAAGGTTCTGACAACTGAAAAGAAACATTTTGATACTATGCAGAAGCATTTAATTGCTAACTGGCTAAATAACTCTTAGTCAAAGAACACTAAATATGATTCTATAACGAAATCTATATGAAGATTCTGATACTATCTGCTAAATGATAGAAACTATTCTTTTCAAGTTGCTTAAAATGTCAGAAATATGATCTATTGTTTAAAGGCGCAATCAGTGATCCACCCAAAAGCGTCAAAATATTTGAAATTGGTATAGGAGCGGCTTCAAAGGTGTAGGGTGGGTCTGTAGAGTTCTCAGGGTATTTTTTTCAAATACCATGGAACAAAAAAGAGAAAACAGCAGTTTTAAAATATATGATCTCCATTCAATTGCGTGTTGAAGTAAATGTCCGTACGGTCAGTAATTACTAAAATATCCGCTTTTATCCTTATTAGGATTCTTCTGGTCCGGTCATTTTTTAGAGTATGTTAGGTAATATACTTGTTAAAGGCATGCAAACATTGGATTTTTAAAGTTGAATTTGAAGATTTTTTTTTCTCTTTCGGCTCCAGCAATTCTTTGATAGACCTTCTAAAATCAGTTGTTAGACAAAGTTTAAAGGGACACCACATTTGGTAAATGGCTGTTGAATACACGGTAAAAACCAACAAAAATACGGGTAAAAAAGTTATAAACAAACATACGGTATAATCTTACAACCTTCTTGTTTGATAGTTCTAAGTATGAACCCTTTTCGAGGTTCTGATTACCTTAAACTAAAAACATTTTGGTTCTATGCCGAAGCATTTTAACTAAACCTTTTATGATTCTGAATGAAGAACTCCCTATCACACAGTCAAAAACATTAACGGATGATTCTTTGGCGGAACCCTATGAAGGTTCTTACCACAATAACTGCAATTATGCTCAATGATGCTACTATCACAGCCGTTGGTGTACATAGATGGCTCAACATCCACTGATATCAGTATTGACAGAAAACAATAATTAAGAAGTGTCGAAGCCATGCAATTATTATGTCTTAATTGAAAGATAATATGATAATGATTACTTAGAAATATTTGGACAATTGAAGAACAATTGCCCTTGGTTTGCAAAAGCGCAAAACTAAAGAATTGATTGAAATTCTGTTGGAAAATCCAATATGGCGGCTATGATCTGTGCTGTATATCGGCATTAACAATATGGTCAGACAATGATAACTAAGTAGAAGCCTGCAATTATCATGTCTTATTATGAAAGATAATTGTATACATTTAATTACAGACTTAAAATTTGAAGACAAAATGCCCTTTGGTTTAAAAAGCAGTAAAATTATTTTATTTCAGTTAAAAATGCAATATGGCGGCTATGAAACAAATGTCCGGGATCTAACCCTGTGATCCTTCTTAAGGGCTTATTATCATAAATACTTTACAGATTATAGTGAACGATATAAAGCATATACATTCAATGTTATTCATATCTTTCATTTCATGAGCGCATAGTTAATTTTTTTTTCTAAGAATCAGAAGCTGGGGCATTGATGTGTTTGGTAGTCCTGCTTCCGTGTGTGCATTGACCAGAAAGCTTTTCGGTTCAAATAATTGGTCCAAAGAAGACTCCTAACTATTTGAGATCCAGTATCATTGGCAATTGACGAATCATTCTACGCTGGCCCATGGCTTCTTCTGTAGGAGGCGTTATCCTGAGCAGGGGCGAAGAGACTGGGTCCAGTGAAAGAGTTGCGGAAAAAACAGCAGGTTGGTTCTGAGACAAATATACCATGTTTATGTAGATTTTTTTGATGATTCATTAGGAGGTCTATAACAATGATAATTGATTGCTCGAGTCACGTCTTAAAGTGACAGGAGGCGAATTTTTTAGTATAAACGAATTTCTATTTCTATCAAATTTTCATCACTGGATCGGTTGAAGACCACCTACCGTAACGTTTCGAAGGAGTATTGGACCAACATAGGTGGCAAAAAAAACCGCAAACCTTTGTTTTTGAAGTTTTTTGAACTTGCATGCTATCGTATTCGTCCCAAAAGAAAAGCATGCTCTTGACTTTCCTGTCCGGTGCCGACCGAAACTACTAAATCATCATCTTATGTTACATAAAGACGACGTATTCTCTTATTTCACTTCAGGTGTGATCTAATACATGGTAAGCATTCCAAATATGGTAAAAACCGGGGTTTCGAAAAAATTGGGGGCGCTTCTTCTTTCTAGAAATCTCTCATGTCTCCTTTTATAGGCACTATCAGTGATTGCTAAATCAGAAAACCGAAAAAATGATCAAAAATCAGTTTCTTGCATGTCTGTAACAAATGCAATATCGTAATATACCCTGCAAAGGATAAGACGAGCGAGGAGCAATCTATAAAGCATAAAATCTGATTTTCAGTCATTACTGTCCGAACGGACATTTACATAATTGAATGGAGATTCATATCTGTGAAAACTACCGTTTTCTTCCTTTTCTGTCAATTTTTCAGTTGAAAAAAGTAACTTAAGGGAATTCTAATATCCTTCACTTTAAAGGTGCTTGTTCCGATTTATGTGTATTGTGTTCTCTACTTGATATGAGAGCCTGGCACTTGCACATACACCCCATCAAGTACCGTGGGAAACAAACTTGCGGTTTTAACGGTAGACGCAATAATGCATGTTGCAAAGCCCTATTCAATACTGTGCTAAATATTGGTGGTTAACCACTAAAACGGCGGTTTTTTGTTTATATCTTGGGAATGAAATGGATTCGAGGGCTCATATTTCAGGACGATAATGAGAAAAATACGGCCTTTCATCTGATATCAAAATCGATACTACTTCCGGTAAATCAGGGGGGTCCCAAAGACGATCGGAACACGCACCTTTAAGCTATCCCTGAGCTATCCCTGCAAATTTGAGGGTTTTTTTACTCTTTTGGGAAAATCCGATATATTTCTGAACAGCTTTTTCATGTTAAGGGAGAATCATTTTTTTTTAAATAAATTCTAGTACATGAAATTGTACCAAATATTTGAAATTATATACCAAAATGTTTATATTTAATTCATCTTTAAAACATTAATGAATTGGTGGGGTTTCGTATAATCCTTCAAGGTCACAGGAGGCCAAAGGTCAATAAACTTTAATATGGGAAACAGTTTTAAAAATTACTCTAAACATTTTCACCTACTTTATTAATCCAATACACAAGTATAGGTTGGTCAACCTATGAGCAACCTAATGTGGATTTTTTGTGGAATGTTTTTCGGGTTGCCATGGCAACCACGCCCATATTTTGGTTCATTCTCTATGTAAGACCTCATGAAATTAGCCTAGCATGAAATCTTCTATAAGAGGATCAAAGGATTACAAGGATTGTACAGCTTTATTCCGTAAAAGAGTCTTTACTATAGTCTAACTCATGAATATCTTACACCAAGGTAAGACCCATATTTTGGAGTTTTTTCTTGCTGGAATGACCTTCAACTCCCAGAAAATCAAAATTAAAAAGAAATCTCTAAAAACTCTCATTAGGTTGAAGTACTCATTATGAACCAAGAGTGGGGAAAGGTAAGTCAATAGCTTAACCAGAACCATTATTTGTTGAGGATCGTCATACCTTAAAAATACGCACAAAAGTTACAGGTCGTTAAAAACTAGAAAACACTTTTACTTTACAATATTGTATAATGTAAAAATTTTGAAAAATATGTTTTGTTAAAAGAATTAAACTTTTCCTTAATTATCATAACATATTTAACCCAAAATATAATTCCAGTATGTCCAACAATTTGTATATTGAATTTCCTTAATATCACCTGGTGAAAATAAAGAAACATTCAGCTACTTTTAGCAAATTTCCCACAATCGTTGTTTTTTGATCAAAACCTTGATTGTGAATGTCCGATTTCAACCAAACAAAAAGCAAATAAAAGCTCTGCCTTTGCAGATTACGAATTATATAGAACTTATTTTACCTGCTCTATCAGATTTTTAACTAGGTTGTCCTTAAAGAGGCATAATAGTGTGAATCGTTTGTCTAAACGTGTTTGTGTCACTGTTCGTTGAGAAGCAATCTCAGAGAACACGTTCGTTTGTCATAATATTCGAGAAATAACGAATTCTTGCTTTAATTATTTTTTCTTTGTTATAGGTGCAAGAAAAGATGAAAGCGTTCAGAAGTGATGTGTTGATCTGGTTTGCTGGTATGATCTTCGTCGTCATATTAATAGCCGCCATGTTTGGATTAGGTCATTTGCGCGATTGGAATGCCCAATCTGGCTACTCACACAACTTATCGATTACGTCAAAGGATCGATTTCTTGCAGAACCTTATGATCCGGAACCTGGGATACCAGAACGTTCTGATCCCGCGGCTGACTCCAGATGGTATTACTGGCAACTACCGCCCAACAAAGCAAATGTACTGACAAGATTATTTGTCTGGTTGTGTTATATTGGACATCAATTGACAATTTGGGCCACCGTCTACTATGCACAGAAAAAGAAAACCAATCGCGAGTTTGCTGGACCTAAATACAGCAGTAAGATCTACAGCATCCAATGGGTACCTCTTCTGTTAAATATCTTCTTTCATGTGGTTCATCTTGCCCAAACGCACGTCACATACGATGCACTGGCACAAGATGTATCAGAGATAAGTTCCCAAAGCTCCGTGATTGTGGTCTTGATCTTAGTGCTTCTTATGGAGTACAGAGATCGCGGTCTTGCATTCGGATGGCCTACCGCCCAACATACAGATAAAGTCAGCACCAAACTTCGCTTATCTCAAGGTCCTGTAAACCTTGTCAGAAAATATCATGGCTATGCATTTGCCTGGGGAGCCATCTACACCTTCTGGTACCATCCTATGGAGAACACCTGGGGGCATGCTCTTGGATTCATGCATACTTGGATGATATTGCTACAAGGAAGTCTCATGTATACCAATGTCCATCTCAATCGGCTCTGGAGACTCACCCTAGAAGCCTGGGTAGTGATTCACGGTACAGTTGTCGCTCTACAGACAGCTGGTCCAGAATTAAATGGTACCTTACTCTGGCCTATGTTCTGCTTTGGGTTCTTGTGGATTCTGGTAATGACCCAGCTGTTTGGATTTTCCTTCTGGAAGAGGTTACCATGGTGGAGTAGAGTCATCCCGTTTCTCGTCTATCTGGGCATATGTGTGTGGTTCTACAGTTGGATACCAGATGAAGATGTAAGGAATACTTGGTTCGTTCTTCATCGGTAGACGTCGGCCGGCGTAGCTTTTCGAACATGCTCGACGCGACGAGTGCATAATCATACTTGAAAAGTGTGCACGAAGAAAGGCCGACGTCTATCGATTAAGTATTGAACCCACCATATCAAACTAAATCGGCGCTGAAGAGATGAGGAGCATTGATTTCACATCAGGTGTCCCTAAAAATGAAAGCCCTGATTTTTTAGCACTGATGTAAATCTTTCCATTGAAAATATATCACATCTGAAAGGATTACGCCGAAAATTATTGTAAAAATGTTTAATTTCTAATTGGAGCAAATGCTAAATTCGGCCTGTTTTATATTGAAATAAGGGATTCCAAAAAAGTGTCCCCTGGAATCCAAGGATATTTCTTTGCGTAACTTCATTTAGAACTGGATGTTAAGAAAATGTTAAAAGGTTTTGAAGAGAGGAAACATTTAGCTCTGCCACAAAAGTTGTTGCTTTAAAAAAAAAACACTTTTGGTATCAACACACACTCCGTTTTCCAAAAATGACGTTTTCAAAGGTCTAAAGTCAAAAAATTATCAATAACAATGATTTCATTTCCTTTCTTTTTATTCATTGCAGTCTGAAGTAGATAAGTTTTTAAAAACATTAACACATAGGCAAAACTATAAAAAAGCAAGCCAAATACACAGAAAATCAATCAAACAAACAATGAGATGCAAACTTTACATTCATCAGTATCAAGTAGTCTTTTTTCTTTGCATATTGCACCTTTTTGTGAAAGAAAGACATAATTTTTGAAATTCTTGTTTCAAATCAAAATAAGCTTAATTGTTTTGTCATTCAGGGTGAGACTTAATAGTCAAATTTTTCTGCATTTAAGGGATAGCGTGGCCCACTAGTTAGGATATCCACCTTTGTTGCAAGAGGTCCCGGTTCAAACCCCGGTAGGGCCACTAGCTGAGATTTAATCGGATACTACACTAGATTCAACCCATCGTGTCTCCAGAGGAAAAGTTTTGGAAAGCTTCGATTAGTTGGGATAGGGGCCAGAAAAAGAAAACATGTGGCCCGATTCACCTGTTTCATGAGCGAATTAAGATAATGTGGCTTGCTTTTCGTATTGCCATCATTTTCAAAGACTTTGTGTTCGTTGTATCCACAACACGGGCGCTCAAAAGTCAGTAACATTCAACTCACCTGTTACATTGAATACCACTGAAGCAAATGCGATTAGTCAGAATGTTTTGAGAGCTATAATGTTTTTGTAGCTGCAAATGCGCTAACGTTGACTTGAATGCTTTCATTAAGCATATAATTTGTTTCTCTCTGCTATCGGACTACATGTTTCATTAGACGTAGCGTGGAATTTTAATCTCGATCTAAATTTCCACGCACTGCACATGCCCCTCATTCAATTCCCATACATTCGGAAAAGCACTAGAGGTGATACGATGGGTTGATTCTACTATAAATTCTGGGTTTAATTTGTATAAGAATTGTTGATTAAAACTAGAGTTCCGCTCTCCCCGTGGTTCATTTGGACTACGAGAATATCACTCCTTCGGAGGGGACGTTAAGCCGTCGCGGTCCCATGTACAGAGAGTCATACCCGTACATGTACATCACAGTCAGTGTCGATAAGAGTAGGGTGGTAACCCCTGATTGTCCCAAGCCGGTGTAAAGAAACTGAGTGTCCCCGATGAGAGAGTGTCCTAGCTACCATAGCAACATGTACGGAATAAACCGTGACCTTGTAGACGAGGCCATTTGGGTACAGTGCTGAAACAAATGATGCATACAGCACTCAATGGAGAGCACAATAGACAGATGGGTGGTAGGACACTCAGTCACACAGACACTGTATTATATGACACCGGCCTTGTCAGTTTAGAGGGATACCCCTAGTAGAGTGGTTAACCATCGTTGGGTATATACCTCTGAGGGCTCAGTCCTCTAAATTGTAATAATAAATAAACCAAAACAGAAAATCTAAAAATTTCGCCGTCATATACTCGTACTCTTCCATCAACTCTCAGAAGGTAAAACCTGCATTCATCAGACCACAACACTTTAGCTCATCTTCTCCTGTTCCAATCTCCGATGATAGTGATGAATATAAAGCTTACATCTCATTGCTTGTTTGTCTACATATTGTTTGCTAATGCTTTGTTTTAAGCTTATTTACTTCAGTAACAAAAATATATATGTAATAGTAATAATAGTAATGGTATTATATAATGGTAACTTAGAAATTATGTTGCCTCAACTTGCAAAATACGAATGGGAAATTATGGGAATCTGTGAGACCCATTGGACCCAATCTGGTGACTTCCCAGTGGATGGGTACAAGATTTTACGCTCTAGCAACAACACTGAACACAGAAAGGGTGTCGCACTGATCCTGAACAAAACTGCACAGAAAGCACTCCTTGGATACAAGACCATATCTCCAAGAATGTTAGCCGCTAGATTCAAAACTCAGGCTGGAGCCTTGACAGTTATTCAGGTTTACGCACCAAACATGGCAGACCCAGAAGATCAAGTTGATGGATTTTATGATCAACTGCAGAAGACAATTGATGAGTCTCCCAACCAAGATCTTTTGATAGTGTCCGGTGATCTGAATGCAAAAGTAGGGAGAGACTTTAACCAATGGAAGCATGTGATAGGACAACATGGTTATGGGGACATGAACAGCAGCAGGGGTGAAAAACTTCTCAACTTTTGTTCAGCCAACAACCTCACCATAGCTAACACCATATTTCAGCAAAATAAAGATAGCAGGGAATGGACATGTGAGTCCCCTGATGGCAAACCAGGAACAAGATAGACTATATTATGGTGAGCAATAAATGGAAAACAAGCATAAAAAATGCGAGGAGTTTCCCAGGAGCTGATATAGCATCTGACCATCAATTGGTTATATGTAACATTCACCTCAGATTTAAGACAAAACCAAAAGTTAATGCAATGAAAAGATATGACACTTCTAAGCTGAAAGTAGACTCCATCAGGGAAAAGTACCAGGATACAATTGGAGGAAGATTTAGGCCTCTCCTGGACCACCCTGACACCAGCCTCAACATAAATGAAACATGGACTAAAATCAAAGAAACCTTCAACAAAACAGTTAAGGAAACACTTGGGATTAGAAAGGGGAGACCACAAGAACCCTGGATCTTACAGGAAGTACTCGAACTGAGTGACGAACGAAACAAATTGAAAAAAGAGAAGATAAAGGATCCATCAGTCAAGCCAAGATATAATTTCTTAAACCGAGAAATTCACAGGAAAACAAAGCATTGCAAGGAACAGTGGCTTCAAGAGCTTTGAACAAAGTTGAGAATGCGCACCAAGCCGCAAAGTCAAAGAAGTTTACTCAACAATAAAGAAGATAACTAAATCCCCCACCACCAAGATGCAATCAGTCAAAGACAAAGCAGGAAAAGTGCTTACCGAACAGAATGAAGTGAAGAAAAGATGGAAAGAAGATTATCAAGAACTGTACAATGAGCAAAACACAGTAAATGAGGAAACGGCCAGAAGCCTACCAGTTATTGACACAAATGATCCAGAACCTAAGATTCTGAAGGAAGAGGTAGAAAGTGCCATTAAGAAATTGAGTGAAGGAAAGGCACCAAGATTTGATGCAATCAGTGCAGAAGAAATCAAAGCTGCTGGAGAGACAGGAACTTAAATATTTTTCAACCTATGCAATCAGATTTGGGAAAGTGAACAATTCCCAGAAGACTGGGGAAAGGCTGTCATAACACCAATTTACAAAAAGAAAGATAAACTGGACTGTGGAAACTACAGGGGCATCAGCTTGTTATCACATGCTGGAAAAATCATGTCAATCATACTTCAACGTAGAATTTTACAAAAGACGGAGCAAATCCAATCAGAGGCACAGGCAGGGTTCAGACCAGGAAGAGCAACTGTCGACCAAATATTCACTCTCCGACAAATTGCTGAAAAATACCTGGAAAAAGACAAACCCCTCTACTGTTGCTATATCGACTTTAAGAAGGCTCTGTATGGCAAGATGGACTATGGAGAGCAATGGCTTCCTATGGCTAGCCGGCCAAAATCATCAGATTACTCCAGGCACTCTACAAACAATCACAAAGTGCAGTCCGAGTTAATGGGGAACTCACGGACTGGTTTACTACAGCAGTGGGAGTTAGACAGGGTTGTGTCATCTCGCCCCAACTCTTCAATATTATGCTCGAGCTAGTCATGTCGATAGCCCTGGAGGATACAGATATTGGCGCAACCATCCAAGGACTCCTCGTTAACAACTTGAGGTTCGCTGATGATATAGTCCTGATTGCCGAATCACCTGAGGAACTACAAACACTGGTGAACAAAGTCCATAAAACCAGCACCGACTTCGGTCTCCAAATCAACATCCAGAAGACAGAGGTACAGGTCATCAGCAGAAGGAAACAAACTATTAGCATTAAAATAAACAACGACCAGCTAAACCAAGTGGACAACTTTGTGTACCTGGGGGCACTTTAGCAGAGAATGGCACTAGTGGTGAGGACATTAAAACCAGAATACAGAAAGCAGGGGCAGCCTTTCAAAGACTGAACAATATCTGGATTTCAAAAGACATCAGCAAAGCAAAAAAATACAACTCTACCAGACACTAATATTGTCAATTCTGATCTATGGGGCTGAAACCTGGACAACCAAACAACGGAAGATGAACAAACAGATTGAATGTTTTCGAAATGTCATGCCTCCGCAGATTCTCGGAGTGAGCAGACGGGACAAGATCAGAAACACACACATCAAAAATCTCCTCAACATTGACACAAGTGTCACTGACATGATAACCACCAAAAGACTCAAATTCTATGGCCATGTGATAAGAATGGCTCCCCACCGCTACCAAAAAATAGCACTGGAAGGACGAGTCCAAGGCAACAGACCAAGAGGCCGTCCACCAAAGAAATGGAGTGACTGTCTGGCCAAGGTAGAAGACAGGCCATCGACAGGAAGACCTGGCAGCATCGAATCATGCAGAAGCCATCACAGGGTGCCTCACCAGTGTGGACGGCTTAGGTCAATGTAGGTCAAGTAATAATAGTGAAAAGTGCCACTTTTTCTGAAAACGTTTTTAGAAAAGGGGAGAGTGTGTGTGTTGATACCAAAAATTTTTTTTAAAGCACCTACTTTTGTGGCAGAGACAATTGTTTCCCCTCTACAAAACTTTTTAAAAATTTTCTAAACATCCAGTTCCAAGTGATGTTATGCGACGAAATGTCCTTCATTTTTAGGGGAACTTATTTTGTGAGAACTGTTTTCAATTTAAGACAACGCTGTACTAACTACATTATGACACAATAATATGTCTCGAAATCTCCCGTTGCTACTTTAACCCTGCAAGCTATTTTTCACTACGCCCTGTATCATTATGTGGAGCTACTGGATGGTCTTAATTGGAAAATGCAAGAACACAGGCAAACATCCTTAGTCTTTAAAATTGATAACGTCATAAAGGACGTTGTTGAGAAAAAAATTAAAATTCATAATAGGTTTCATGTAAGGTTGAGTTTATTACGATATGAGGTACAAGAATTTATTTACATACTATCTGTCTAACCTGTTTCTCTCCACCGCTAAAGGAAGGCCTCCTCGTCGATTTTCCATTTTAGTCTGTCCTGAGCCATTCTTTCACATGTAACACTGCCGTCCTTTCTGATTTTATCCATCCATCTCCTGCCTGGCATGCCTCTGGTATGTTATCTAGTGGTCCAGTCATTACCTTTTTGGTCTATCTGTCATCCTCCCTCCTTGTTCGAAGGCCCGACCCCCTCCACTTCTTTGTTTTTAGTTCCCGAATTATATCCCGCACTTCTGTTTTTCTCAATTCTTGGTTAGTGACTTTGTTCCTCTTTGTTACACCAATCAAACTTTCTTTCCAGCCTGTGTGTTCTGGTTCATGTTTCTGCCCCATATGAAAGCATTAATGCACTGGTTAAAAGCCTGCCTCTTTTCGTGTAAGTGGTAGCTCCTCATCCAGAAAAATGAAGTTGAGTTTGCCAAATTTCGCCCAAGCCAACTGAATCCGTGTATATACTTCTCCTGTTGTTTCATTTGAATGTATAGCTTTCCACCCTTCTTTCTATAACACTCCCTTGAACTGTGATAGTGTGGTCTTCGAGTCTGCTACTCATCATTACTTTTATCTTCTTGGTGTTCATTTTGAGTACAACCTTTTTGCTTTCTTCACTTAGTTCACAAATCACTGTGTGCAGTTTATGACTGAGAAGTAGGATGTCATTTGACAACCTGAGACGTGTAAGGTGTTCCACATCAACTACAATTACCATATTGATTGCCAATCAAGGCTCCTGAAGACATGTTCCATGGCAGCGAAGATTTTAGGGGAGATAGATTGGGTCACTTTGTATTACACATTTGAAGATCTTGAAATGGTACTCTCTAAGTGTATATCCGGAGACTGGATCAATATAGATGGCCTTGATTAAGCGGATGTTTTTACCATCACTGACCTGCCTTTCTAATGCAGTGACTGATGGTCCAACCTGCCTTCTCATAGACAGAAGTCAAATCGGTATTATTTTGCTTTCTCAGTGATCTATCTCAAGGTGTGACGATGGTCCGATGTGCTAAAGCCTGAACGAAATCCTGCTCGTTCACATGGCTGGTTTTCATCCAGATGCCTCTCTAACCTTGCAAGGATAACTCGTGCGAAGACTTTGTAGATGTGAGGCAACAGGCTGTTAGGTCTGTAGTCTTTGATGTCTTTCATATTCCCTTTTTAGCTCTTTTTGAACAATAAAATGACTTTTGCTTTAATTCCACTCGGTAGGTATTTGCTCTAATTGCATAATTTTGTTGAACAATTTGGTAAAGATTGATAAGGTATGTTCTCCTGACATTTGCAAAAAATATGATGTAGTCAATTGATCATCTCCTGGTGCCTTTCCATTTTATCCAGAGCTCTCTCAACTTCTTCTCTTAGAATAGGTGATACATCATTTGCTTTCTTGCTCCAGTCTTCATTCATTCTCCAGTCTCGGTGAACTGTGCTGTAAGGTTCTCTGTAAAATTCCTCAGTGGTTTCTGTTATTTTCACTTTGTCTAACTTCAGATCCATCTTTAGTTTTCAGTGGCGACATAAACTTTCTCCCCCAATGGTCCTGTTAATAACTTTGGTCATTTATGACTTTCCAGAACTTCTCGTACCATCTTAGTTCTGGCCTTTCTTTTCCGCCTCCGTCTCATCTTACGAATTGTTTGTGTTCAGTTCTGTGGATTCAAATCTGGTTACCGTTTTGATTTAGTCTGAAGGGCTTGAGAGTTTCCTTTTTTTATTCCAATCTAAGATCTCTTCTCTTTCCTTATCTGGGTTTGTCCCTTGTATCTTCTGACCCTTGCTAGTTTCTCTGCTTCTTGTGGTTTATAATTCCTTCTTTCATTGCGTATGAGCGCAGCTAAACGTGTTGAGTTCTATATTGTGCTAGTGGTTGATCCTACACTAGATCATGCTAGTGCCTATTGTGCAGTTCTAGTTGGAACGTTGCTGCTTCTTTGAAAAGCAATTCAAGATCTTTACTCTTTCCCTAGTCTTTTGAACCCTTCTAATCCTTTCCATCGTCTTGCTAACTGGTACTTGGCTCTGAATAAATCGGTGACCACTCCCGTGTCAACTGTTTGGTAATGAATTCTGGTTGGTCCAAAATCATGTAGTCGAGCAATGTTGCGAGTTGATGTATTTGGGCTTTTCCATGTCCAGTATTTTTTATTTTTGTTTTCTTTTAAGTATGTATGCCCAATTAGAATTGTTGCCAAAATCAATTTCCTGCAGAATGTTCCTCCCCTCATTCTTGCTATTCTCCTATAGCCATATGGCTGATAACCATTCCTCCTCCTATCTTCCTCATTCCCACCTTTGCCATTGCGGCACCTCTGGCGCCAGGGGGGCCAAGGGGGCATTCGCCCCCCTAATTTTTCTTGCCCCCAGTTTGCCCCCTTCCTTAACTGACGACAAAATGGGCAGATTTTTGGCAAAATCATCAATTTGGGACCAAAAATCACCAAATTTGGGGGAAAAAATCAGCGATTTTGGGGCCAAAATTGGTTCAAAATCTCCAAATTGGATATTTTGCCCCCCCCCAGAATTTCACGTTTCCCCCCGTTTTCCCCCCCCCCAGAAAGAGGTCTGTGCCGCCACTGACCTTTGCAGTAACAAAAAACATCACCCATGAGTTGTGATTGCCTTGTCACCGTTGGCCAGTAATGTTATTATTTAATAATTTCAACTTCCTTCATTATTGTGTGACTACTACAAGTTTGTGCTAAGCCTGAATCATTGTCATTGTGTAACGTTTTGTTGATTTGGAGTTTCAAGAAGGCAATCCTAACGAACACTTTTCCTGGTATTTCAAGAGGGGCATTCCTCCTCTCAATGTTTTTATTTACAAGGAATCCCACTCCCTTGCAGCCTTTACTTGTTGATAGTGTCGTAAATAATGTATGCCCATAGTAGTTTTTGTAGTGGGTAGTTTGATGAGAATTCCTTGGTCTTCCGGTTTCTGCACTCCCCATTATGTAACTTCGACATAATATCAACACATTGTATCAACTTCTACCAACAGAGCATCAAGGTCGTTCTAGGTAAAAAACAAGATGAATAAGTGGGTTTGGTTCCTTCCAGTTCTTCCAATTGCGTTGCGGCTTTAAGACCCAACTCTTCATCCGGCTCATCCTGTTGATCTGGCCTATTTTGAACCAGGGCATTACAGCCTCCTTTAAAATCTTGTATCCATATCGATGAAGGGTGTACCCTACTCTAACCACACTGGCACGGTGGATTGGTAAGGCCTGAATGACTCCTTGGACTCCTGTCCAATCTAAAGGAGCTCTTAAGTCTCTTAGGTCCATAATTAAACATTGGAAAAAGTACTATTCAATATCATACCTAAGAGACCAATTAAACAACTACATTAATAACAAAGATCACCCATCCACACAACAGACATCACCCCCATGCGTGCACACACACACACAACACTTTTTGCATTGTGTTTACATTGCATATGTATCGTCGTTTCTTTGTTAACAGGAATTACTATGTACGACTTATTGAAATCATCCGAATCCCTTCCATATAGTATATGTGTGTAATAACCGGCCTGGTTTCTCCTAAAGTCTTCCTACGGATCAAGAAAAAAATTAATGCAAACAGCCCACCTTGGAGAAAAGACCCCCACTGAGTCTGCAGATTGGCAAACTTCTACATTTTGTGCTTCAGTCCGGTTTATGCACTATGGTCTCCTTCGCTATATGAATACAGCCGTTTGATGTCAAAAAACTTTCTTTGTGCTTATGTTTCGTTTTATTTTCGTTCTCATTTTTGGTACCTGTGTTGCTGTTAGTGTTCCTTGAACCTGTTATCAAAAAGAAGAGTTTTAAATAAATTCAAAACTGGTGGCCACAGATGCTAAAAATGTCTCCATCTCTCATATATCTCCATAAAAGAAGGATGAGATGTTGAGGCAAAAGTAATAAGTGATTGAAAATGGTGGCAAATAGGCAAAAGAGCAAGCAAACTTGCGCGACCCCCCCTGGCAAGATGGCAGTATACACAGTTGTTGGCACATTGACCTTTGACCTTGGTAGGTGAACCTTTGACCTCAACAACATATAAGGAACCCGTATTGCAGACACCTTCGACCCAGTTTAGGTTGTATCGGACGTTTTTCAAAGATGACCATAAAAACAAAACTTACCAAACTGGAACATATACCTCAGTTGAAACCTTTATCCTTGGCCCATGACCTTTGACATCATCCACATATGAAGGAACCCCTATTGCACCTTCACCCCAAGTCTGGTTTAAATCGGACTTTAACTTTTCGAAGGAGACGCGAAAAACGAAAACCTAACAAAACTGGAACACACATACGGACATGCGTACCCTCGCAATATCACCCTCTGCTTTTCAAGCCAGGGGGATAAAAAGGGCATGGTATAGATTCCATTCAGCAACTTCTTCTCCAGTACCATGCTGGAATTGTGTATAACAATAGAACATCTGTGTGGAATATGTGCACCCAGCAGGCGTATGCATTATTTCCCGCCATATTGAGAAGGGCAAAAAGCAACTTCCTGTGGTTTCAATCGGCGACTCAGACCCGCTATCCATATGCAGAGGTCAGTGGTTGCGTCTGGTCCTGGAACATAGCTTAAGGTGCAACAATAGATTAAAAGGCTGACTCAGAGATTTTGGTATATATACTTGTGTAATTGAGTGGGCATTTCGGGTAGATTCTTGCAAACCATGTTTTTTGGAATGATTACATCATAAAATTATCAAAAAACTATGTTGGCATTTTTTCGGCCGCCATCTTGGTATATTGGCGGCCATTTTTCAAAATGGCCGCCTTTCGTAATTAAATTTGCCTATATCTCGGTCTCCGAAGCTCGTAGGAGCATAATTCTGGTGTCTATACCCATGTTTTAGGGGTCAAGGAATTCATATTTGATGTTGCTTTAATAGTGTGACGTCTTCATTCACTACAAATCCAAGATGGCCGCCAAAATGTCCTTCATAACACAAAATAAGCTTTATCTCGGCTTCAGAAGCAGATATAAAATGTTTTTTGTTTCTTTGCATATGTTTTTGAGGTCAAAGAATTTGATTTTGTGCACGTCTAAGTTACATTACTTTGCTTACACTAGAATCCAAGATGACTGCCGAAACAAACCTAATTGTATGATCATCAATATTCCCTGTATTTGAGCTTTTCAATTTCTGAAGCAGATCTATAAAAAAAACTATTTTTATGTCTTTTTATTTGTTTTGGGGGTCAAGAAATGAACGTGATAGATGTCTCTTATTCTACGATCCAAGATGGCGGTCACAATTATAGCCCTGGTATATTGCAACCACCATATGAAATTTGCTGTCTCTCAGTGTCTTTGATTAGTCTTCTGAATTCTGAGTCAGTCACGTGTTACTTGTATGATGTTGTTGCACTTTTCAGGGTTAGCTTCACACAGGCAAAATTCAGTGCAGTCAACTTTGTTCTCTCCATTTGTGTAGCATCTATGGAAGCATAAGTGTCTCATTTTCACCTTATCACTAGATAATGAGCATAAAACTTTAAGATTCCTATGAGGGTTTAGCTTTGTTAACCCAAGATAAGGCTCCTTTATATCTAGGTATAGCTTATCAAACCCCAGATAACAAACATAAAGCGCGTTATCTTGGCTTTACAACCCTAAACCTATAGATAACAAAAGTAAACCCCATATAAAGCTGAAGACCCAGGATAAAGTACGTTATCTGAGGGTTTACAAAGTCAAACCCAAGATAACAGACCTAAACCTATGAAAATGCTGTTAACCCAAGACAATGGGCCTTATTTTGGGTTTACAACCTTATTCTTCCTCTTATCGAATAAAAACAAAGTACTCAAATATGCTATAGCCAGTCCGGCTGTCTTGTTGAATGTAACCAAGGTCCTTGTCTGTGCATGGTTGCTCCAACAGTGGGCAGACCAAGAGATTTTCAATGTCTTTGGTGTTGTTCCACAGCCACAAACAGTATCCTGATCTGCTTCCTGATCAGGTAGCCCAATTTTTGCAAGAAAACCTTAGATCGGACGATTCCGGTTCTCTATCTGTTGGGACATCGCCATCCAGGCTATGAGGCGTCAGCTCCAGGTTGAAGGTGTTCTCCGGATTCAATACTAATAGGCATTACTTGTTTGACAGCAAGTCCGGGAGCAAGTCATTCTTTCCACAAAACTCCTTAAGAGGCAGCTTCTGGATTTAAGGCGGTTAGCAGCAGGTCTCTGCCGGACATAGGGTGCTTCACATTAGATACTTGACAGCTACGTTCGTGTATGCTCGCTACACTTCGACGGATGTCTGGTGGAGCAATTCCTGCTAGGATGTATAGGTTCTCTATTAATGTTTAGCGAATACATCCTGTGATAAGCCGGTAAGAGGCATGTTAAACTGGGTCAAGCTTCTTGGCATGGGTTGATCTTTCCCATGCAGGGCAGGCATACTCTGTACATGAGTAGCACAGGGCCAGTGGCACCTATCTTAGAAAATGTGGACGAGCACCCCATCTTGTGTGCCAGTGAGTTTGTTCAAGATATTATTGCGTGAACAGACTTTACTCTTTGTCTTCTCTCTAAATTCCAAAGACTTTTCGCAATGACAAAACTTACTAAAGACTTAAAATGCAAATCTTGTGTCTTGGATGGATCTCCACATAGGTGGTTTTCCTCATAATGAGGAGTGGATTCATCCAAAGCTTTGGAGAGCCTTTCTTCAACAGTCTGCATCTTGTGCACTGATTTCTAGATCGTCTGCATCGACAGGTTCATGCACTATCGGGTTGTCATTTGTATAGATAGGGGTAGTCCATTCTTGAGCCTATGCCAACGGTTCTTCTTTGCTTCTAGCTGAACAAAGAACATCCTGTTTGCAAGCGATCCTTTGATGAGCTCAGTCAAGCAGATGGCCTTGGTGAGTTCCAAGATCTTACGGAGTAGGCATCTGTGATTAACATTGTTATAAGCTGCTGATAGGTCGACGAACATGACTCCGGTAACCCAACCCTTCTTGAAACCATCTTCTATGTGTTGAGCTAGGTTAAGTACTTGGCTTGTTGTTGATCTGCCTGGCTGGAAACCTGCTTGATCTTGCGTGAGGTGTTCGTCTATCACAGGTTAGATATGATTGAGTAGGAGACGTTGAAAGAGCTTGTAGGTAGAGGAGTAATATTGGTCAATAGCTCTTGGGATTAGATTGATCTTTCACAGGCTTTAGGATTTCCACACAATGTACTTTCCTACAGATCTTTGGGAACCTGTGGGAAATAAGGCATTTTGACATTTCTGTCGTGAATTTAACGGTTTGGGTGTTGCTGATTTAGGATTTTGATGTCTTGTTCTAGTTTAAAGAATGTCATCTAGGAATCTATAGAAAGCGATGGCGTTTGATATTTGTTCAAAACATTATTTGCAAGTACTACTGATGGGGAGCATGAGCTTCCCACGGTGATATGGATAGGTCAATGCTTTGTTTGTAATGAGTTCTAGCAAAGCAAAAAGTCTTTGTGCTGCGTACCAGAGACAGAAGTCTTATTGTATTCCATTTGGTGGGTATGTTTGTAGTTGGTTGTTGTATATTTCATGGGATTTAGAGACTTGTTTTATAGCTTGGCTTTGATTTCAATGGCTGTGATAATGCTTCTTGTGGACATTTAATTTGGTGTTAGGGTATTAGGGTATAGGTATACTTGTACGGTGCTCACAATCGGCTGCACTTCAAATTTATTGTTTCCTGTTGGTTTCTTATGCAGTTTTGGTAGAAAATAGATTTCACTGCAGCGAATATCATTCATTGTTGTACGGATCTAAAAGTTAAGTGCCATAATTAATGCATTTAAGATTGTTCGTGTCTCAAGTGTGTTGTTTGTACCAATGCTGTGTTTTCTTCTTTTAAGCCTAAGGGTATGCATTCATAGTGGTGACTGTTAAGGTGGTATAGGCTGACTTGTATGTAGTCGTAACTTTGCTCACTTCTAGCTTCAACAAATCGATATCATCTATTATCCTATTATTTTATAAATATAAGGACAAACGGCCCATATCATGATATTTAATGTACACAAATTTATATGGCTTCATCTCTGTAGTGCTTCCAACAGGGGATTGGCAGCCATCATCTTTTCTCAAAATATACCACTCAGTCACCATAGAATATTGAAATATTGCTGGGTATATTTCTTGAACACAGCGCGACCCCTTTACTTAAGGATTGTCTTCATACATGCTTTTGAAGCTAGGAAATAACAACATATATGTACTGGTGGCCAATTTGGCAGCCATCTTGGATTTTAGAGTGGATAAGGACATGAAATTATTAAACAATTAAATATGAATTCCTTGACCCCTAAAACATGGGTATAGACACCAGAATTAGAGGCCGAGATATAGGCCAATTTAATTACGAAAGACAGCCATTTGGAAAAAAGGGGGTTTATTTCGGCAGCCATCTTGGATTCTAGTGTAAGCAAAGTTATGTAACTTAGATGTGCACAAAATCGAATTCTTTGACCTCAAAAACATATGTAAAGAAACAAAAACCATCTTCATATCTGCTTCTGAACACGAGATATAGCTTATTTTGTGTTATGACGGACATTTTGGCGGCCATCTTGGATTTGTAGTGAATGAAGACATCGCACTATTAAACTTACACCAAATATGAATTCCTTGACCCCTAAAACATTGGTATAGACACCCGAATTATGCTCCTACGAGCTTCAGAGGCCGAGATATAGGCAAATTTAATTACGAAAGGCGACCATTTTTCAAAATGGCCGCCAATATACTAAGATGGCGGCCGAAAAAATGCCAACATTGTTTTTTGATAATTTTATGATGTACTTTGTGAAAAAATCACGGTTTGCAAGAATCTACCCGAAATGCCCACTCATTTTGATTTCATCTTTTCAAACAAATTGTGTTTTTTCCATGTACATAATGCTTGTCCATATACTAATCACTGTGAAATAGCTAAGCTCAAATCGAATTGCTTCATATAGAAACTCACAACTTTGTTATAAATTTCCGGATCCAGAATTTTTGTTATACACAGTAGCCTATGGCACTGTTAAACTGTACAAAAATGTTTCCTGCATGAAAACGAAAGATCTGATTCGTCTCTAACTTTGGAATTAAGCATTTTAGGTGGTTATCCTTAGTTCTAGTTGACTATTTTTAATTATTAAACAAAATAATTATAATTCAAAATCTGAGTCAGCCTTTAAGTGGACTTATATGTTTTGCTGGTATGCCCTATTTTTGGTGCTTTGGTCATTACATCTGCAATTCTTTCTAACCGACGTCACTTTCGCTTGAAGCTGAGGTGATCAATGAGTCCCACTCTCTTAGCTATATGCATATACACATGTCATACAACACATGAATCTTTAATGTACATCAATAGTTTACACATCAGAATGGATTAAATCTTATGAATGGCAATCGATCTTCAGGTGAGGCCATGCAAAAAAAAATTGAACTCAATCCGTACACTTTTGTGCAATTTTGCGGGCCCGATAATATGGCTCTGAGCCATATGGCCCAGGACTATATGGTTCTGGAGCATTATGTTCCTGAAGCATAAATAACCTTGAAAAATATTCTAGGTCAAATATGTCAGTCAAATATGCTCCTGGGGCAAAAATAATATGGAGAAATATTTTAAATCAATAAGGCTCTAGGAGCATATTTGAATATATGCTTCTGAAGCATATTTGAATGTAGAATGCTCCAGGAGCATTTAGCAAATATGCTCCTGAAGCAGTGGAGAAATATTCTATGTCAAATACTGCTCCAGGAGCATATTTCCCATATGCTCCTGGAGCATGTGCATTCAAATTTGACTTGGAATATTTTTCAAGATTATTTATGCTCCAGGACCATATGATCCAGGAGCATATGATCCAGGACCACATTATTGGGACAAAACCACATAAAAAATTAATTGATTTTCCTGGATAAGCATGCAACCTCTCAGAATGAATAGAGTTGTTGAAAACTTTTAATGAAGTGACATAAATGAAAAAAAATCACTGTAGGAAATCGGATACATTTTGAAAATGTAAGAAAGTTAAAGACACTATCAGTGATTTGCTAAATCAGAAAATCGAAAAAATCATCAAAAATCAGATTTTTGCATGTATGTAACAAGTACAGGTATCCTAACATACCCTGCAAATGATAAGACCAGAATTTTTTTTTTTTTTTTTTTTGCAAATATGCTCCTGAAGCAGTGGAGAAATATTCTATGTCAAATACTGCTCCAGGAGCATATTTCCCATATGCTCCTGGAGCATGTGCATTCAAATTTGACTTGGAATATTTTTCAAGATTATTTATGCTCCAGGACCATATGATCCAGGAGCATATGATCCAGGACCACATTATTGGGACAAAACCACATAAAAAATTAATTGATTTTCCTGGATAAGCATGCAACCTCTCAGAATGAATAGAGTTGTTGAAAACTTTTAATGAAGTGACATAAATGAAAAAAAATCACTGTAGGAAATCGGATACATTTTGAAAATGTAAGAAAGTTAAATGCAACCTCCTAAGCTGTTGACTTGTGCTTTGTATCATGATTAGGCCAAGTAAAAAAAAAAAAACTTGTTTCTCGTCCTAACTTTTTGAAAAAAGGAGGAGGAGGGCATTTTTTTTTTTATTGCCGATCCAAGATGGCGGATGGTCCTTTCCAAAAGGCAACAAAGCTTCCCAAAATTTGACTAACTTTTCTTCAGACATCACAGGTATATTTTTGCTTCCAAAAGGCAATTCTTCTACTAACTTTTAACCTTGAACAAATTTAGCGAACTAAAATGTGAAATTTACTCCGATTTTCGATGAATTTTCGAGAAAAAAACAGAAATTATTAAAAAGAAAAAAAAAAACTTTTTTTGATGCGGCAGCCAAAACGCATGCGCGCGAGGATGAGAAACTAGTATATTTTTTTACTTGGCCTTATTCCATTTTGCACTATGTAAGCACTGTGAATTTGCTGTCGCAGTGCTACATACATGCTTGTGTATTTTTTTACAACACACCACTCACCCACCTATGTATGCACATGCATGTGCACACACATACACAAACTTGCATCTACACGTACACTTCCAAAGACATCAAAGGAACTGCATCATCGGTTTATCATTTCTTTTGTGTTTGGTCCTAAAAAGTATATAAATATGCAAGTGTACATATACACACACACAGACACACACACACACACAAACAAATAAGTAGAAAAACAATAAGCAAAATTACATGCGGTTATTAATGGTTCTCGGCTTTTGCGCTCACTATATTTGAAGAATAAGCTGTGGGTTGCTGCATAAAAATCTTAACATTTTAGTGCTAGTGACACGCACATATACATACATACACACACACGCACAACAGATTCCAATGTGGTCCTGCCAGCTATATGCTGGCAGCCTGCAACTGCAATCTTGTTCAAAATTGTTGGAACACTGTGCAGATTTGGTTCCTGCCCCTCATTTAAATGTTGCATGAGCATGACACACTTGGCAGGGACTGCCTTTTAAAATGAGCAGGGGAGCGACAAAGAACTCTCCTGGAACTTTTTAGGGGAGCAATAGATGAGCAGCTAAAACAAAAACAAAAACAAAAAAAATTTGTCAAGCAATCAAGAGGATCTAAAGAAATATTTAAATCTAAGACATGTCTGTGCCCTTGTAAGGAGACTAAATTATCCTGCCAAAGCCATTTTCAGATAAGATCCATAAAAATGGTCAAAATATACAGGTAATGGACAAACTATGGATCGGATTTTAAGGAGAGTTTCAAATCACTCTCCTGTATTATTTAAGGAGAGTAATAAGGAGAGCTTTGCTCTGTAGCGCCTTAAAAGGCAGTGCCCGACTGGGGCCGCATCTCGCTGTCAGATTATTTTCAACACTGACTTGGGAGGGATGGGGAGGGGAAAAAAGTATTGTTGCAATGAGTGTCAAGCCTCTATCTCCCTTTCTACTAGCTGCCAATATGAACAAGTGTTCCAAGGCCTTATGAACAAGATTGCTAGGCTCAAACAAATATAGGGTACACATTTTTCACTCATATCAAGTGAATTATTATGCTTTTATTTGAATTCTAAGAGAATATTTACAAAAGTGTAATAATTAGTGAAGTAGTAGTAATACAGATGTACATGTGTAGATTACAAATATAATTTTGTCAATATACTATTGGACGGAATTAATTATTTGAAACCAGTACCTTTTAGAACATATGATCAATGGTACTAAACAAAATAAAACTGGCACTATTTTTGGCAATTAAAATATAAAAGAGATACAAGGTGTGATTAGGATGGGAATTGCTAATCATACAATTAACAAGTCCTATCTGGAGATGTCAATGAAAATTGAGTGAAGTCACTTCAAATAAAGTCAATAAGTAGGCATTTTCAGTTGTTCATGCCATTGAATACAAAGTCCCACTGGCTGTGTAGGAGACTATTGCCAACTTGGTTTTATAAGCAAGGAGTTAAATAATCTTGATTGATAGCCCTTTCTTGAGCAGTGTACCATGTAGGGCAGGACACGCTGGTTTTGTGTGATTAATAATTGATGTTGTGCATGTATGTGGTGTTTTTTGTAGGCTAAGAAGGCAAGTTGGTCCGTTTTTTTTTTGAGGTGCAATGATTAGGTAAGGCATGTATAGGTACCATGAAACCGAGTCCACTACATTGGCAATGTGCAGTTTCACTGGGCCAAGAACATATTGCCTAGTACCCGAACACTTTTCACTTGGTTCATGCCATGAAATAAAAGTCAACGGACTGTGTGGAGATAGTGCACAACTGAGGTTTATAAGCAAGGATGTCATATAATCTTGATTGATCACCCTTTCTTGTGCAGTGTACCATGCAGGGCCCAGGAATGCTGGATTTTGTGCGATTTATAAGTACAAAATGACGTGGTGTGTACTCTGCGGGTTTTGTTATAGCTAAGGTGGGGTTGGCAATGATTAGGTGAGCAGCATAGGTAAAGAAAACAGAGTCCGTATCATGGTAATGCGCATGTGGCAAAAATAATCTTCCCTGCGGCCAAAACGTATTGGACTAGGACCAAAAAACTCGCGCCCACCATTCCCATTATGGTTTTGCAATTTCTACTTGCACTATTCTATATTTAACTGTCTTAAATGCTAGTTTCCGAGAGGGCACAAAGGTCAAGTCAGGCATTCAATGGGGCTGATCTGTACCCCCTACTTTTTTAAGCAGCATTTGAGACACTCAAAACTATGCATTATTTAATCCTAATGAGCTCCACCAATAATTTGCACCATTTTATCCAAATCGAGCAATTTTAAATTTGACGCCTGTACAACTGAAACTTTGGAACCTATTTATTGATTTGCTGTTTTTAGCCTATACACTCGGAAAAACTTTAGCTGACATATGCCAAACTATACTTTTCGAATCATTATGGTTGACACATTCTATGTATAATTTAAAATGAGTGATCCAATTGAAAAAATGTGACCCTGTACAAAGTTTGTCTTGCCCCTCTCCTAAGGCACCACTTGCAGCACTAAAGAATACATTTCAGGGGTTCTGTCAGTTGATCTACATATTTATCAATCAAACTTTTGTACTTGAGATGTGTTACAAATGTATGCTAGCTCCAGGGCGAATGGTAAAAGGTAAAATTCAGTGTCTAAATTATTGGAAGGTATCGACTATCCATATAATACCCTTTGTTTTTTCCAAAAAATATGCTTTTATGTCCCGTACAATATCAAATATTACCTGGTTGCCAGTATGCTATGGCTGTAGACCAAATGGTGTGTTCTAACTTCCTTTTTGTGGATGTGACCTTTTAAATCACTTCCAGTTCCACCTTTCAAGACATTGAAATTGACTCTATTGCGTTAGGATAATTGGTATAATTAGAGGCATGATAGGATTCTGGGTATGAATCTAACCTTTTAATACCCCCCGAGAACTTTACACGAGGTCATAAACAACGTTCATACCCAAATCCTATCACACAATTGCTCTGTTCAACCTCATGTGATATTGCTTATGAAAATTGCTGAGATTTGATATAGATAGATAGACTGGAACATAACTTTAAAAACATGTTCTGTTTACTGGACCATAACTTTAAAAAATTATTAAGATATCAAAATTCAGCCTTGAATTGCATGATTTCTTTCCTCTTTATGCATTTGTAAAACTGGAGTGAATAAAAACGTGGCGTGGTGTGATGGGGGGGGGGGTAGGTGGAGGGGGGGGGGGTTGCGGGGATTGGAGGGTGGGGGGGGGGGTGATGGGGGTGGGTGACGGGGGGAGTCGGAGGGGGGAGGAGGGGTGGGGGGGGGGGTTGGGTGAGGGGGGGATGGGGGTAGGTGTGGGTGGTTGGCGGGGGGGGGGGAGGGGGGGGGGGGGGGGGGGGCGGGGGGGGGGGGTGGCTGGGGGGGGGGTGAGGTGTGGGGGGGGGGGGGGTTGGGGGCGTGGGGTGGGGGGGTGCGGGGTGTGGCGGGGGGGGGGGGGAGGTGGGGGGGCTTGGGGGGGGGGGGGGGGGGGGGGGGGGGGTGTTGTGATGGGGGGGTGGGGGGGGGGGGAGTGGTGGGTTTGGGTTGTATGTTTGTAGGTGGGTGTGGGGTGGGGGGGGGGGGGGGGGGGTTTGTGTGGTTGGGTTGGGTTGTGGGGGGGTGGGGGGGGGGGGGGGGGTGGGGGGTGGGGTTGGGGCGGGGTGTTTGGTGTGGGGGGGGTCGGGTGGGGTGGGGGGGGGGGGGGGGGTTGGTGTGGGGTGGTGGGTTTGTAGGGCGGGTTTATATACTGGGGGGATACATGACCATGTGACCATCTGGGACAAATCATGTTGTGACCGTTGAGATATGGACGGTCGGTAAATGTGAACAAAGGCATACTCTCCATTGCTATAAAGAGCTGACTGAGAGTTTCTGAGGGTGCTCTCCTCCATGTTGAACAAGGCGAATCGTATTGACGGATGCGTAAAATATGTCTCCGCGAATATCGCGATCCCAAAGTGATGACTAGAAAATGTACCAGTCCACCCTTAAGTTTGGCCACCACTAGCTCACCAAAATATTGAAAAAAAATTGGGACTTTGGTGAAGTAGGTAGTGAACTCGAGAAATCTTAAAGTTCATCGTGCAAAAATCCATGAAAATGACTAAATTAGTCTTAAAAATATAATAATTTATCAAATTTGGCACACTATTTTTGAAAAAACATGTGACCACATGTTAAATTTGGGACCCAAACGAGTTAGAAAGGGGCGAAACACCGAATTTGAATATTCCACATTTTCCAAGAAATTAAAAGGCAGGCAACCAAAAGACTGACCATGTGTAAACCAAACTAAAAAGAATACTTGCAATGAAACAAGGGTACTACTATGTTAATACCTTTGGTAGTATACATCCCCCCACCTAGCAATTACGCTGATATCTGAATATTAATTAGCTATTTGCATATTTAATTTGCCCGAAATACGCCAAAACTAATCAGGTCGAGAATTATCAGCCCACTTCTTCACCAACTACATCACTATCGCCCATACAGAACTCCAGAAAACGGGTACACAAGCCTGCGGGAAAAATTTTCATAAAATTTGCAAAGGATACTTATTAGCATATTTTACACCCAAATTTAATTTAATTTGGATATTTTACGCCCAAAACCCGCTTCTTTCCACCAAGTTTACATCATCGTAGCACTCACGAACTCCAGATAATCGTACACAATATGGTGCACTATGTGACATTTTTGTGCCATATGGACCTTTTTTGGGCTTGACCTGTTTCCCCCACCCCCTGACAGACCAAGGGGAGGCCCTGGGGTATGAATTAAATGGTAGTAGGGGGTTTCAACTCTACAATATTTTTTTTTACCCAAGTTTGGCTACTCTAGCTCATCCAGAAAAAAAGAATGCCCAAAGTGCCAGGGTGAACATTTATCACGGACCTACATACGGACATACGCACATACGGACATACGGACGGAGCATTTTATAGTCCCTCCCGAAACTTTCGGTCGGGGGGACAATGAGTACAATCAATCACAGTTACCAATGAGTGATGGGACTGGAAGGGTAAGGGAAGTGAAATTTGGGGTTTCCGAAGAGGGCGCGCTCAATTTTCAAAAAAATTGAGTTTTTGTTGCATGTACATATGAGTGTCCACATACTAGATCAGCATGTTCAAATAGCCAGGCTCAATCAATGTCCTTCATTTAGAAAACCCACATCTTAGACAGGCATGAGAATGATGTTCACAAAAAACGGAAAGGGCGGAAGAAAAAAAATAAAATTAAAACACGTGGACCTCCAAGACAAAAATAGATGAAATTGGCTAAAAATAAATAAAAATGCTTAAATTTGGGCAAAACCCCCCAAATGAAGTCAGTTTTAAAAACTGAAGATCCTCATGTTTATAGCAAATTCTGGATGCAGAAAGTTATACACACAGTATTCTATGGTTAATCTTACAGCACATATCTAAAAAGGTGTTGTCTTTGTGTATTGGGTTTTATACTTGATATGAGGAGCATGGCACTTGCAAACATTCCCATCAAGTACCGTAGGGAAACCAAACTGCAGTTTTTGTGGCAGAAGCAATTATGCATTAGCAAAGCCCATTGGGTTTTAATAACGTACGTTTTTGTTTATATCTGTGGAATTAAATGGATTGATGGATCAAAATTTCAGGACCACAAATGAGAAAATATGGCCTTTCATTGATAACATTCGTACTACTTCCGAGTAACCCAGGGGGTCGAACAAGCGATCGGAACACACCACTGTTAAGGTGTACTACTTCAAACAGACAAATATGTTAAACTCCAATCTAGAATGGCAGTTATGGGAAACGCTCTTCAATATAGTTTTTCTAACGAAAGGACATTGGAATAATTTGTCTTGATCAGCTGTTGACTGAGAATTTTTGGGTCCATCACTTTACCACTTCTGCTATGACCATAGCGGAGCCGGCCGAGCCTTGAAAAGTGCCCTCTATTTCGAGGTACCCCTCCACAGTACAACAAAACACAACCATCTTAGTTGAAGGATAAAATATCAGATTAAGAAAATGAGGTTGTGGTTGAAATATTGGTGGCAGGGATGATTTCTAGCGAAAAATGAAATTTGGGCTGCAAGTTAAGACGAAAGTTGATTTAAAAAATTTTTTAAGTAAAATATTACAATTTTTTTAGGGTATCCTTTTTGTATATATAGGTTTTATAACATTGCTAAAAGGGGTCAGGTAAACTCGGAGTGAATGTGATAAAAAGGATGTTGTTTTTTAGGAAAAAAGTGATTTTGGGGCTAAATTCTAGAACCTTTATATATGGTATAAAACAGTAATATATAATATAAATGTTTCCAGATATGATAGTTGGCATGATGATAAAAATTTTGTTTGCAAGAATTATATAATATTGATATCTTAATTTTTAGCCAAAAAGTGATATTTGACCCAAAAAATGCCACCAAAGTTGACCACAACCATCATTTTTTTTAAAATTAGTATGACTATCTTCGAATAGGAAGGGGTTGCGTTTTGTTGTACCGAGGGGAGGGTGTTGGTCGGACAATTTTGCAGTCCAAACGCTCCACTACATGCCTTTTTTAGAATTTTCCGGTGATTGTGCAAGGAACAGCAAGGTGGTGTTGGCCATTGTTATTTTGTGCAAGTGCATGCTGAATGACCCTGTCCAAGTACTTTGATATAATAGAAAATCTATGGTGATCACCCCACGACTGACATGAAAAACACATTATGATATAGACCGATAAAAAGCCAGAGTAGCATGATACAAAAACACAATCCCACACGCGGCAGGAGCAGGAGTCCAGATCTTCATCACATTTTTTTGGGTGTGGGGTATTCTCACAAACATTAATTTTAAAAGCTATTTTACACATCTTAGTTATTTTAATTAAGCTTAATACGGGTAAAAAAATTCTTCCACACAAGAGGTAAGTAAAGAGGTCCCAAATAAAAAATTTCCTAAAATCATCCCCAATTTCAGGTCTTATTAACATTTATGCATAAATTATTTGATACATATTTTAAATTACATTTCAGAGCTTTTAAAAACAGCAAACACCATTAAATTTGGGTCAATGACTTGAGCTGTGGTCAATTAAATGGAATTCCTGTTTTTCACTTGTAACACAGATAGGATGTGTTAATCACATATCCTTTACATGTTAATGTTTTGGTAACTTGATATTAGGCCTTTAAAGGTGATCCACATTGAATGGACGGCATATATTAAGCTTATATACCAATGGAAAGCTCATGATTCAGGATGCCAAAAATATCTTTTCCAAAAAAGATAATCATATAATATCGCGCTATAAGCAAAAACTAACCCTAGATTTCGTGCGATTTTACACCCAAAATTACGCTAACCTTTCCTTGCTGAACCTTGCAAATTGTGTGACGTAGGCGATGAAAAGGCTGTTGCGCAATGCATCATCCAATGTAAAGAACCCAAATCGCTCCTTCTCCGGTTTTGAATTTGCCAATATAGCAATAATGTGGTGACTAGGTCTTGATTCTGTAGATGGTAAGTATAATTCCCGGCTTATTAGTGTGCAAGAAAGTGAAAAATCGTTGAAGTATCATCACTTAGCAGAATCGGGCCCCAGAGCGAGCAGAGCTCAGAGGCCGCTGATGTTACACGAAAGTTTGAGTTTTGACCACCACTCATGCTCTGGAGCCATGAAAAAATAACATAGCTGCCCTTGAGGTTAGTGAGGAGACCTGCCCCTGGAGCATGGGTGGTGTCAAAAACTACCACGTGCGTAGAAAGACAGGCTCTTCCATTGATACTTACACCCTCTTTACTAACCGATGGAATTGCATGGGTATAGGTGCTATCAGGGGAGTAAAAGAAAAATTTCTTAAAGCAATATTAGCACATATTTTGAGGCGCCCAATTTTCAAAATTTGATATTTTTGCCAACCGTTACGTGGCAATTGTCTAGTAACTATACTGCGAACGAGAATGCTAAAAAATGGATTTATCACCAAAATAAGCGATTTGTAATTAGGATTGGGATCCCAGATTGGAATTAACGGCAGAGTGGAAATGCTACGTTTAGGTCCGGCCATGATGAAATAGTGCCACCATCGAGAAAATAACTTCAACTTGACTTGCTGAACTATTAAAACAACTAATAGAGAGCGTAGACACGTACATGGCCATATTTCCGGCTATTCATATTGGAGGACCGTTTCCAGCAGCCGTTGAATTATTATCGGGGATCCCGAGAATAATTATTCGAGGACCAACATCCTGTTTGTGACATATAGACATTTTCGAGCTTAACCATTCACAGGTTATAGTTTACTTAGCCCATTACCAATTCAACCTGTTAGTTAGGGGACTTGTGGTTTGATCTGAAGTTCCGTGGGATTCAATGATTTAAAGAATCAAACTATTAGGACACCTTGAGAGGGCCAGAGAACAAGAAAAACTTTGATGGGATTCCAAGGGGGGCAATGGAAGCCATCTGATTTTGCAAAATGGCAGCCATTTTGGTACATTTTCAAACATAACTCGAGTTGTGAATGTGCGTAGGACGATAGTTTTGGGCCGAAAC
>JAMKCH010000193.1:0-61452 GCA_023653785.1 Ophioderma brevispina | reverse complement strand
AAGATCATATAAGGCCTTCGTGTTTAAAGAAAAATTAACCCCCAGCGTTTTAAAGGTATTAATCCTCCAAGTCAACCCTTTATCTTCAAAAGGATGGAATCTACTATTTTTTAAGCTACCAATATGTATTGCTTCAGATTTTGTCATATTAACTCTACATCCTGAAAAATAAGCAAAATCATCCAAAGTTTTAAAAAGATAATTGAATGATTCAAAATCCCCCTGTAAAAAACAAGTAGTGTCGTCAGCAAATAAATTAATTTTCTGTTCCAAATTTCCCACCTTGAGACCCTTGACAAATCTAATTTTTGGCCTAGAAAGCACATCCGAGACGCAAGAGTGTGGGCTCCGGGCGTCATAGTTTTCACGCAGGCTTAAATGTGCAAATCGCAGTAAACCGCAGCTGTAATCGCGAGCGTACTAAGTCGGCGTGTATCGCAAGCCATAAACACTGAGTTACAATACGCTCATCCTCCAAGGACACAGTTCAGAGGGTTGTACTTGTACATACATTGACATGAACTGACCTTGTGTAATCTGGGTATCATATATCATACCCAAAGATCAGCGGTTGTATTTTCTAAATACATTGGTGAATGAAAGCTACTGAACTGTGCCAAGGGAATTGAGATTTTACTAGCTCATAGTGAAAGGCCATAACGTATTGTCGCAACGCGTTTGCGTTGCGCATTTCGGCAACGCGTTGCGGTGTAGGCCAATCAAATCATGAATTTCTGTGACGTATTTAAAAAAATAGACCCACAACGCGTTGCAAGATACTTTGCAACGCGTTGCAAACCTTCACAACGCGTCGCGTTGCGAACTTCACAACGCGTTGCAAGCTTCACAAGCCATAAGGGTCACAAGCAGGGGCCGGTAGTCCCCGCGCGTGGAATGTTTTTTGAAGCCCAGTTGAAAAAACAAAAATGGCTGACAGCGTGCGTATTTTCATGCGCCCTAAAAAACGTACGGCGCTCCGCAAATTGAAATCGCTGCGTCCTTTAGCAAATACACACTTTTTAACACATTGTTTTTGTTTCTTTATTGTTTGTCTGTCTGTGTTTTCATTTTGTACAAAACAAACAAACAAGTTGAAGTTAATTCTTTTCTTCGCATTTTTCTTTCCCCGTTAATTTTGGTTCTTACTGCTTCTTGAGGATTTACACGTCTTTTAAAGATCTGCATTTAAAAAAATAGGCCTGTATCAGACAGAGATAAGACTCAACAAAGAAATACAACTGAAATAAGAAAAAAATGAGTCGTTTGAAATCGAGTCGAGTGGAAATTGAAAATCAAACATTGTGAAAATAGTTAAAAATAGTTGAATAAGGTAAGTAAAAATCAATAAATGTGAAAACAAAAAGCAATAATACAAAACAAGTGAGAAGGGAAAAAAATCAATTTGTATTCTAACAGAATCATCCGTTTTCCCTACTGAACAGAAAACTAACAGAACTTTAAAAAAAAAAACTTATTTCTTTATTCTCTTTTCTTTACTGAATTTTTTGCCCACCTATAATTATTTAATAAAAAGAAAATAAAAAGAGAGAGGAAGAGAGAAAGAAATTAAGAGGAATGAAAAAAAAAAAAAAAAAAAAAAAAAAAAAAAAAAAAAAAAAAACGAAATGGGTAAAAAAAGAAAGAGAAAGAATGATAAATAAAAATAATAATTTGTAAAAAAAGAAAGAAAAAAAATCAGTTAAACCTGAAACCAATCCTAGGCCTGATCAATATAGATCTGACTCAACACTCATGTGATTTTTGCCTTGTGTTCAAATTTCTTCGTGAATGTCCTATTTACAAACGTTTGGTTTGATCTTATAATTTTTTTAAATTTTTTTCTAAATTGTATTTTTGCAGATGTAAATTTCAGGAACAAAACTTTCTCAAAGTTATAAATACAACTCTGCTGAGCATGAATAGAATATCAGGAACAAAAACTTTCTCAAAGTTATAAATATAACTATGCTAAGCATGAATAGAATATCACTTGTGGGTTTTATTTATTTATTTATTTTAGGGGCTGGTCGTTTTCTTTGTTATTCGGTCTGCTGGTCCTACTCAGTGTGTCTGCAAGTTTTCTGTTTTTTTGTAAATTTGATAGTTTGATTTTTTGATAAAACACATAAACTACGACGGGAAAAAGAAGAAAAAGGAATGAAAGAAAGAAAGAAAGAAAGAAGAGAGAGAGAGAGAGAGAGAGAAAGAGAGGGAGAAAGAGAGAGAAAGGAGAAAGAGAGAGAGAAAGAGACAAAGAAAGAAAGAGACAACTAAAAAGAAAAAAAACTAAAAAGAAAACTGAAAAAGAAAGATAACTAACAGAAAGAAAACTAAAAAGAAAGAAAATTAGAAAGAAAACTAAGAAGAAAAAAGACAGAAAACTAAGAGAAAGAAAGAAAACTAAAAAGAAGGAAAGAACACTAAAAAGAAAAAAGAAAAAATAGAAAGAAAAATTAAATAAAAAGAAAGAAAACTAAAAAGAATGAAAACTAAAAAGAAAGAAACAAACAAACAAACAAAACGAATGCATGCGAGAAAGCTGAAAGAAAGGAAAGAAAAATGAATTAAATTGCAATTTCTTGTTTATTTTTATGTTTATTATGTCGATGTTCGAGGTCAAGCGAAACATAAAAGCAAACTTTTGCCATGAAAATAATGCAACGGGAGGCGGGTTCTGGCTTTATTTGGGTCCTTCTAGAGATCCAACATCGCAGTAGGAAGCCGTCATCAAGTGCCAGATACCCACATATCCCTGGTAGATATAATCTTCAGGAGGTGCCGGTGGTACATCAGGTGAGGGATATGTGGTAGCGTTCTTCACCACTTAACACTTCTTCGACCCAGTAGAGGCCTATTTAACCTTGATCTTTATGATCATTTGAGTTATCACCCGAGTCAGACCAAAAGAGTGAGAGTCAAAGCCAAGTCATGTTGAATCATGAGTAAATATTATTATCTTTTCCGTCTTTTTCTTAACAACATTTTACTGATAGTGATATGTTACATTTGAACAGGTGTTCAGAATCGTGTGAGGCCTTTTTAAGGGAATTATTGTAAATGTGAGCAATTCAGATATATGGGATCTTAAAAGTGTTTCTTAGGTTAAAAGGATTCTAATCTTAAAGTGGTCGATAACTGATGAAACGTGTGAGCAAGAAAAGGGGGTTCATTCACCTGAGGCAGCCGTGGGGGGAGACAAAGCAGCATACACCACAGGCTAGCCCGGTGGGGGCACCCCACCGGCACCACTGACCGCATGATCGTTACCAAGCTTTGCCAAAAACGCCGGCGGACAAATATGGCACGCCCATGGTGGTTAATGACATTGGTTCCCCATCGTATGGGTGTGCTATCCCATTGGAGATGTATTTGGGATACATTATGGACGCAAAAACTGTATTACAAACAGGGGTGTTTCACATCTATGGTTGTCGCTATCGCGTGCCCATATTTGTCGCGATTTTGGTAACGATCATTACGGTTCAGTATCACAGATGAGGAGCCCACCGGGAGGCTTAGCCCGCTGAGAGGGCTGACCTATCGGGGGAGGATTCCACCCAACAAATCTCTAAACAATGGATCATTGGATAGAATTCGGGTCATAACCATTTAGTGCATAGTAGTAAGAAATTAGCCAGTCAAAGCGTTCTAATCAAGAAAAAGTTCCATTTCAATTTAGGGCATGGCCATGACATTTATTTTGACAATATTCTTACTTCTTATATTCGATTCTTATCATAACTAACAAATAGATTTACTGCTATTTTAAGGTTCGGTTTGTGAAAGGATAACTTTAACGATTTTCCTCATAATATGAAATAGATATACATCGTACTGTGGCAAGTTACAAGTGTGTATTGGATGGTGCCAAAGTGCCGTTTCGGTCTAATAATGACAAATCTTAGACCATATTCCTACTTTTGGTACAAAAGTGACACACTAGATCAATTTTACAACGAAATCTGCGTGGATTTGTATTTACACATTGACAATACATAAAATGGGCGAATTAAGATTTTCTGTGTGAAGGTGAGTCCCGGAGGTGAGTTCCGAATTCGCAGGTGTTGCGATAGATAGAAACTGCTGGGACACTATCGGAAGTTCTTTGCATTTTTACTCGTGTAATGAAAACACTTTGAGGTCCTGAAAACATGCTCAAACTTTATCATGAGAGGTTTTGAGAGAGCATAGATTACTGAATTAAAATACATAGGTTGGGCTAGGAACGTGGTGCAATTATGGCAAGGTGGCAAGCCGACTTCGTACAAAATAATGCGAGAACATCGAAAATCCACGCAGCAAACTGTCACGCGTACTATTTACTGCCATTTGGTCGTTCGAAATCGCCCCCGCTGTCACGCATACCCAATTACCCCAAATCGCTCGCGGATGCGGGGAAATATCCTGCTAGCGCAGGTGCGTACACAACTACGCACTGCTTCATTCGGAAGTAGGGCTAGTCCGCCACTTTTCTAGTAGTAAAAATTTATCGCGTCGGTGCCGCGTTAGGTCATCCAAAAGCTATAAGGGTCATAAGGTATTGTCGCAACGCTTTGTGTAGAAGAGAGTAGCAACGCGTGCCCGACGATTGTACGGCAACAGCCAACGCGTTTGCGGCCTGGGCAATCAAAATCATGAATTTCGTGAAGTATTTTCAAAAAATAGACCCACAAGCGGGCAAGTCTTTGCAACGCGTTGCCAAACCTTCACAACGCGTCGCGTTGCGAAATCACGGCCGTTGCAAAGCTTCACAAGCCATAGGGTCACAAGCGAAATAAGGGGTCATAACGTTTGCGCAAAAGCGTTTGTGAGAAATAGCACCGCGCTGCTAATTTCGGCAAACGCTGTGCGGGCCTTGCTGGGGCAATCAAAATCAGAATTTCTGTGACGTATTTCAAAAAATAGATTCCACAAAGCGTTGACGGATACGTTTGCCCATTGCATTCAAAACGCGTTGTGAGTGAAGCTTACAACGCGTTGTGAAGCTCGCAACGCGTCTCATTTTGAAATACGTCACAGAAATTCGCCATTCTAATGGGCCGACGCCACAACGCGTTGCTTCTCTCGCAACGCGTTGCCTAAATGTCGCAACGCGTTGCGGCAATACGTTATGGCCTTTGTTGGCTTGCGATAGGGTGTGCGATTACGCGAATGCACAGTAGCTGTGCGAAAGCTTATGACAGCACTCCTATAGTTCAGGATGGACGTGGCTGACAGATATACGTGGCGTATTATAATAATAGATGTGACGTTAGGTTTTTCAACTTAATATACTGCCTCTGTATAGCTAAGGAAAAGGAAAACATTGGCACAAAACGAAAATCACTCACGGGAGTCACGCTTAGGCCTACAAATTTGTGTGTCTGCCTTTTTTTCAGGGGGATAGCGAGTACGAGCCCCCCCACTACCATAAATTATAGGCCCGAGTTCCCCACGAATTGGGGGAATCGCAGGGGTCAGGCGCAGGGCTGTGACGTGATCAAGGAAGTGGGCAACACTCCCTCAGGGCGAGGCCTCTTTCCATTGCTTAGGCCTATTAATACGCGTTATGAAACCAAATCAAACTTTCATTAAAGTACAAAGTAGGCCTCCTCCTAACAACATAAACACGTGGGTAGTTGCTATCTCGCACTTCAGTGTACATCGACCTACCTCACTTAGGCTAGCCTTTAGGCTAATGCGTATAAGAGTACTTCGACAAGTAATGTTTTCTTTGGTTTTAAACTTTACCAAATGTGCTTTTTGTGTCGATCCATGCTTAAAACTTATTTAACAGTGGTGACACTTTTACTCATCTAATGATGAAATTTATCTAAATAATCGGACGAAATAATAAGACGTTACGCGTTCTTCTTTACGAGTTCTTTATCAGGCCAGGGTTGAGAGGGTTCGTTTTACCTGGAATTAATGTCCCGTCGACGGTTTTTGATTATGTCGGACGCAAATGTAATATTCTATAACCTACCAAAGATCCGCAAAAATCGCTTGGAGGAAGGAAAGAAATTATACGCGGTTGTAAAAGGAACTTAATTAAAATTGCGAAGAGAGATTTTCTGAGTTAAGTTCCATCATTAATGCAACGCTAACCGCGTAAGGTTTCGATCGCTATGCGAACGCGGTCAGGTCGCAATTTCATGCCCAACAATGGAAACTGCGTCCGCGCTGTGTGTAGACAAAAAGGCATGCTGTTTTTGTTAAAATATCCATTCGCCGTAGCTGCGATGCGATTCATCGTATGATGTGAGGTCAGTTTCAACAAAATCTTCATTTAAACTTCGTTTACGCCGTGATATAATGCTATTACATCACTCCTTCAAAAGCATAGAATTAATTTTGGACTATGTAATTTTGTTGTAAATCAACCAAATGTTCACAAAAAGCATGAATGAAAGCTTGTTTGTTTCGGCGGTTTGCATATACAATAAACAACCAATTTTTTTTCTTTCAACTGATTTTAACATTAGATTACGCACGGACTTGTCATGTTTCATGATCATTCATATATAAGTTAGACGTGTTTGTCCAATAGAAAGTGAGCGGGAAGAGTATGATTTCATGCCGTGATCGGGCGGCGACCTCAGTGTTTTTTATACTTCAGTTTTGGAGTATTAGTTTTCAATCAATTTCATTCAGAATTAGAAGACAGCACTTTTATTCGATTTTTTTTTTAACCGTATTACGTTTATCGCCAGGGACCGATGAAAGGTACACGCTTGTTGATTTATCCAATTAAATTATCTCTAGGCCTGGCCAGATAAGAATTTTTTAGTTTTTTTCTGAAAGTTCTTTTTCATTGTTGAAACACCATATATATTTGCGAGTTTTAGAAGCCAAATTTGATTGGTCGATGAGGCAGACCTGACCTACAACTGCCAAAACAGAGTTTTAGGAGCGTGGTTGAAATTAGTGTTCAGCGGATTTGGACATGTTTAATATGTTAATACCAAACACTTGGCATCAAATGTATAACGTCTAAGTGTCAAATCTCTAAACCTGTTTAGATTTAAAAAATTTTTAGATATAAGGTGTTTAGATATTAAATAGCATTTCAAACTGTTTTAGAAACGTGGTGCAAAATAGTGTTTAAAAAGTGTTAAGGTGATTGGGTCACGATAGATCGTTCGATAAATTTTGTAAGCTTGTATAATTGAACTTTCATCGATGTACTTCGCAAATATCAGAATATAAAATATGGGGTCACCCGAACTATCGTTTTTGAGAAAAATTCTATATTAAAAACACTCTATTTTTCCAAAAATTTGTACACACGTCTATGAAATCATTTTTTCATGGACATTTTGAATATTAAAAAAATCGGTTCGATAACTACTGTTGTCCAAATTTTATAAAAGTTGCGCACTAACAAGAGGGGTCGATTACTGAAAGAAAAAAGAAGGGGTCACCGAATTACTTTTTTGTTATTTTCGAAAATAACGGGAATTTTTAGTAAGGCTAAAACCCAAGCGATATTGAGGTGCGTAACACGCCAAAGTGTCACGCATGGCAAAGCTTAGCTGACAAGCGAACAAAAATGTGCGCACTGATTAAAACTTATGGAGCATGTTTTCCCTCGTGTACTTTTTAATCTTTAATTGATATGTTGTTGTGAGGTATTAATAAATCAATTTAAAAAAAAGAATACGATAAGAAAGGGAAGAAAGGTTTATGGAAAGGTGAGAAAAGGGAAAGGCAGGGCGTCGTGTCCAGAGTTCGTGATTTGAAGATGCATTGAATGCATGTGTACTCTGAAACCATTATGAGCTGGACGAATATAGGCCTACCTATACTTCTTACCACATTTTTTTCTGAATACTGTTGGTCAAATTCGTTCCTTTACGAAGTTAAGCGATTTTAATAAAAGTTGTCATTGGATAGTGGATTTAAAGGTTTTGACATCACTTCTGTCAATGTTTTTTTTAAATGATGAAAGTTCCAAGTAATTGAGACAAATCTTCACGAAAATATATAAGCAACATGCCTTTTTATTTTACGGTCATTTCCTACCGTAAACTTACCTCATTTATCCGTCTCTTGTTAGTAAATTAGCGTTTTCCATAAACGACATAATTGCTGCCGTTGGAATACTGAAAAAACTGCCTATTATCTACAAAACTGACATTAAAATGTGATTGGGTTGTTTGTCGCTTATTCCTGGATTTTACACGATGGCAAAATAATCAGGATTGGTTTTATCTGTCGGAAATCGGTAAATGGACACTATATTTCCTTCAACGAAACCATATAAGATCATATAATATCATGTTGCATTTCGCACTCGTATAAGACCTATAGCTGAAAATGTTGTTGGAAAAAACAAAATACTCGTGTCATCTGAGAATGTATTCATTAGACATTTCTGGTCCTGACATTAGAAATGATAAAGAAAGAAAACACAAACTTTTGATACGGACAGTGAAAAAGTGTTGTTGAAAAAATCAGGAGAGAAGCTGCTATTTTCGGATTATAAAGAAGGATATTGTTTACTTGATGCCCGTTATAAGTAGCAATATAATCTTTGATTCAAGTTTGCTTACTAATGCATTATTAATTCTTTGAACAGCACATAGGCCTACTCATTTGGAAAGGGAAAGGGCCAAAACGTGCTTGCTATCTTCGGCAGGTTAGCACAGGAGGACGCAAGGATGGTTTTTACGCGCGAGGACAGCCAGGAACGCCAAGTCACAAATTTGGCAGAAAATATCTGCTGGGGACTGGTGCGCGCAGCTATTAACGTGACCCAATCACCTTAATTCTTAAGCATGTTTTTGCAGTGATATGGGCCTCAATTTGATACCGTATGTTGTTAGGTAACAAGTCTCTTAATCCCACTGCGTTACACAAAAATGTGAGATCTTTGTCTAAACCGGCACATGACAGATTACACCTAAGATGAAATGAGGACATTCCAAATTTTGGAATGGTCAAATGTAAACCCCATTTAGTCACGGTGTATTATACTCGCCAAAACGCTTAGGGACGCACCATTAGATATCCAGGGGGGCTAGGAAGTTTAGTTGGAGATTAATTTTTTTTTCTCGGCTGATAAGAGGTGATTTTTTTTGCACAAGCTTGCCGCTTGGGGGTGAATTTTTTTTTAATCATTACAGTTTTGTTTTCTTTTCATTCCCAAAGGTGTATTTTTTTTTTTACAAGCTGGGGGTGGAATTTTTTAATCATTTTAGTTGCAAATTGTACTATGGGGTTGTTATGGGCCAGCAGAGGTTCACTTTTGAACGATGATTAAGGACGGGCTCATTTTGAAAGACGGATTGAGGAACCTTCGCATACGCATGTTGGAACACTGCAATTTTGTTAAGGATGGACAAAAATAAAGTACCCCCCCTCATCCCAAACATTCTTGTTCTATTCCACTAGTAATTGTCAATACACCATGATAATGGTGTCAATAAATAGTTACATATATTTTTCATTTTCATCTACACCAGTTCATGTGTAAAACAAACCACAAAATTGTTCAAAATATTGTATTATGGTGAAAATACGGCACTTGATATTAGAAAGAACAGAACATTTTCCTTAAACCGCCCAGTTCCAATCATATTTCAACGCGAATCACAGCCAATTTTCATCAACACAATTGAACATAATCCAAAACACACAGGACATCAGTATTATTTTCATGTTGTGTTTTCTTCAGTGTTACAAATGAAACCCACTTTATTATATATACCGCAGTACCAATAATATTTCAAAGCAATCACAGCACTTGTCATCAACACATTGACATAATCAAAAACAGGACATCAGTAGTATTTTCATTGTTGTGTTGCATCAGTGTTTACAAATGAAACCCACTTATTAATAATAGGGGGTGAGCTGTATTCAACGATTATCCCACAAAAAATGACAGCCTATAGTATAGTACTTCCCTTTGGGAATATTAGTGAAAAATGTGGTCAATGATTAAATATAATAAACCATAACTGAGTAACTGAAGCTTACACAGAAGTAGAGATAGGCAGCTGCAATTACACAATTGTTCATATGATCCAACAGTTTAACGAATTTAACTGAATATTAGATTTAGACCTGTTGGATTAAGATTTCCTATATACAATTGCATCTCAATTTGAAAAATTGGACTGGGCACTTTTAAAAGGTAGTGGAAAATTAGGGTAATTCAAGTTAGTATGTGAGTAAGTAGAAATTAGTTTTAATAGTAGAATTCCATATGGTGGAACTATATGATGAAAAGAACAATGTGTGTGCTCATAAAAAACAAAAACAAGTAGAAATTGTGTGTATGTAAAACATGAAATGATGACTTGAAGTGGAAGTGTTGGAACTTGTAGAATTTTTCAAAATCCCCGTTATAGTTAAAGTTAACGGCACAAACTTTACATGCTGTAAAAACAGTGTTCCTTCTAACGGCCACATGTCATGAATTGGTCAGTTGAAATGTTGGCTTTCAGGAAAAATATAAAAAATTGCCTTTTCTGTAAATCAAACTATTTCAGCAAAGTTATCAATTTTGCTTCAGAGACACTGACTTGCTAACATTGTTAGTTGGCCCAAACTGATGAAAAATCCTGAAGAGGGAACCACTGATATACAGTCTGTTACAAACAGTATTATGGATATTCAACTATGGGTAAAGTCGCTATGATTTTTACCAACTGTGCAATCCCATTGAAGGCTTTCGAATATTAAATGTTATTGCTAGAAAGTAATAAGATGTTAGGATACGGTGAGATTATACCTTAATTTTACTGTTATTTTCTATTTAAGTAATAGGTTAGAAGTTCTACAATATCTTTATTGTGTTAAAAGCAGAACCCGAGTCCCGAGGGTTCTCAATTTAAGTATAAACATTATAAAAGAAGTGTGCAGTTTAGAAAAGTTGTTGATATTTACAAGATTTTCTGGAGCATGATAGGAATATGACCTCATTATAATTATCAGGGTCTTAGAATTAAAGATGAAAAGTGAGTTATTGATATGGATGCATTTTACTGTTTGGATTCAAAGTTTATGGTCTGGCTCAAAACCAATTTGAGTGGTTTTATGATGATGGTCAGTCAAAACATGTGCATTTTTATAAAAAGTGGTTCTGTGGTGGAGTACTTGTACGATGTGGGGGGACATACATGGTGGCCTTTTTTATCGTTTTGAAATTAAACCTAATGTGACAAACAAAACATTATATTGTCTAATTGTGGCAGTTTTTTTTCACTCTTGTGATATGTCCCCTTGTTTTGATCCACAATTGCCTTATTCCTTATTATGGAAGGTGATATGAATTGAACTTGGAAGGCAGAGGCATCTGGAATTCCTAAGTTTTTCATTTTCATGGCGATTTATTTAATCTAAGTGACCGATGATTAGTTTTGGAAACCCGATATAAATCCTTGGCCCCAGGAGAGGCCATTTAATAGTGATTATAAACTCCCTTGGTATGCTCTGGTTCAGAAGAGTGCAGAGGTTGTGTGGAATTACAAGTCCGGGAAGGGCTAGTGCACTATAAATCCCCTACAAACTGAATACAAGCTGTGTGTTGGCTCCCAGGGCGGGGGGGGGGGACGGGGGGGGACTCCTATATGATGGCTGATTCAATGCCAGTCGATTACCTTCTTTCAAGTTTGCCAAAACTGTACATTCCAAAAACAATATTTTCATGTGATCTGATCCAACCCTCAACCTCCTTTTTTTCTCGGCAACCTTTTTTGCTCTTTGTAATTTAATAGATCCACTCAAGGACCCAAAAACCCATATTTTCATTTTCTCCGGCTTAACATCATGTGACCATCACATTCAAGTACGGCTATATTCATAGAGTTTCATTATCTACTCTGAAAGCAGGTAGTTCATCAATGATCATATCTACTGCTGATGACGGAGGTGTTTCGTTTCAGTAATTGATCATATTACAAACTGATAAAAGGTATGTCATCAATGTTGCATATACATCCTGCTGATAGCATGTAGTCCATCAATGCCCATATCTACTGCTGAATCCAGGTAGTTCACCAATCCCAATCTACTGCTGACAGCAGTAGTTCATGAATACTCATATCTACTATTGACAGCAGGTTAGTTCATTCAATACCCATATTACTGTTGATAGCAGGTAGTTCATCAATACCATATCTACTGCTGAAGCAGGGTAGTTCATCAATGCTCACTATCTATTGATGATAGCAGGTAGTTGGGGTTTATCAAGGCTAATATCTTACTGCTGGTACTATTCATCAGAAGGGTTGAGATAGGTATGTGCCCCGCAGCTCAGCTTCACGCGTGGTTTGGATATGTTACAAGATGGCGCAAAAAATTTTTTTGCATTATAAAACATGGGGTCCGTGACTGAGCTAAGATTTGCAAACTTTGGTTAAATATCTAAAATTAGCAGGAAATTTTGGGCAAAAAAAAGGCAGATTCCTACATGGATAACTTAGCATCTACCCGAAAGACCAATGATTAAAGGGTTGATTTTTTTGGTCCCATCTGTGGCCGGGTGATTTTTTTTTTTTTTACAATGTATAAATGGTGAGTTTTTTTCTTGTCTCCTCTCGAGGAATTTTTTTTTCTTCAAAGTCTAGGTGTGAATTTTTTTTTCTTTACACTCAGGGTGAATTTTTTTCTTTCACATCTAGGGTGAATTTTTTTATCAAAACTTCCTAAAAACCCCCCCTGGATATCTAATGGTGCGTCCCTCCTTAAAGGGTGGATTTGAATTCGTTAATTTGTTTGATTACAACGGGAAGGAAATGTCAAAAGAAAGAAGACTCGGAAAAACCGATTCTTAAGGTGCGATTACCCTTATGAGGAATAAAAATAAAATCTGCAAATTAAAATTTAAGATAAAGAATTAACCTTTCCATTGTTTTTGTTTTTTTCCCACTTTAAAAACTGATATCTCCCCCCAAAAGTATATGAGGTTTGATCTCTAATTTCCAAAATTTGTGTGGGAAAAATCCAAGAAGCACTGATGTAAGCGGGGTGGGGGTTATTGGTCAGGAAGGAAAATAATCATTTTTGCCAACTGCACACCAGAGATCCCCCTTAAAAAGTTCCCTGGGCTAGTGGAAATATTCTGGTTCAAGGCATTTATCCAATGAGTATTGCCCCCTCTCCTAAGATAAAATCGTTTTGAGAAATCCTTGACAACAACATGACATATCGTTCAAATCACTTGGGGAATCGGCGAGGATTTAGCTAGAAAAAGGGTTTCTACGTGTTAGGATATTTAGAAATGTCTCTCTTTTACTTTTGTTATCAATATGAAAATTAAGTGCTTTAATTTTCACAACATAATTGTGGAAATGAGAGGTCAAAAGCTCATTTATACTTTTTGATATAAGAGTTGTTAAAGTTTGGAAACATTAACAACGCACTGGCTATAATTGAGAAGAAAAACAATAAAATACCTACGAAATATCATAGGCAATTTCAATTGCGAAGTTACATTTTACTATAACTTTTGAACGGAACGCTCCCGATTGTTTGTCAAACAAAAAAAAGCAATAGAAGGTTAAGTTGTTATTCAATTTATTTTAAGTTTTTATTTGTAGCCTGCTGAAGGGGGTGTTAACTCCCCTTAAACATAGGTGATCACGGGGTCCATTCTTCTTCCGTTTTCCCTATCAGACAAAAATCCAAGCTTTTTTGTTTCTTACTGATTTCTTTTGCCTACCTTGTGAAAGAACAAAATATAGAGCAAGAAGCCGGAGAAACGGAAAATTAAAAGATATAAAAAGAAGAGAAGGCAGGAAAATCGTTACCCCACCCTAATTGCCTTACGTAATTTGGTTGTGGTGTGTGGGGGGGGGGGGGGTCATCGATCGCTTGCCATTTCCTGTGGCCTGTTGGTTCTACTCTTTTTTTTTTTTTTGCATTTATTATTACCCGTATACTTTGGTTTGGCCCAGAGTAGGAAAAACATAAGCAATGGTCTACCAAACTCACCACACCATAGCGTAATACATTGTTTGTAATAAGTAGGTTATAATAAAAGCATACAGAAAACCAGAGCGAGGAAAAAGATAAAGATAAATAAAACAGAATGAAAAGCGAATAAAAAGTAAAGTATAAACAGAAACCAAAAGTATACAAAAAAGTAGCAATAAAAAGAGTGCTCACTAGAGGCCCACTCCTGAATGAAATGTCACATTCTTTCGAAGATAGTTTGTCCAAATATCATGATTACAAAATGATAACATATCTTCTATAAAATAACATCAAAATGGAATTCAAAAGTTCATGGTATTACTTCCTTTGTCAAACATGGGACATTCATTCTTTGGCGGACTTGAAAGGTATGGACCCCGTTCGTCCTGAGTGTATACTACCCAGGGGGGGGGGGGGGGGGTTCTCGGTTTGGATAGAAGGGATTGCATGCAGAAAAGCAGAAAAGGGACGCGGTTCAAAATGGGCCCGGAAAATGGGAGGGGGGGCAGTAGGGCAGTAAATGTTTTGACTAGAAGAAAGAGAAACTATATACGGGGCACTAAAAAACTATACCTGAACTGAAACTGCACTGGACGGTTCCTCAATTTATGGAGAGACTATACTTATTCCATCTATAACACATGCATGCTATATGTTAAAACTATCAACGGCTTCCATTTCAGTGACGATAACATACCATGCAGAGTAAGGGGGTTAAATTTTCTCCTTGACTCAAATTGGCAGGTCTGTATCGAATTAATGATGACGGGTCTCAAAGAACCCTTCCTTGTTGTTATGTTTTAAAATGTCTTTTATACTCAATTTTAAATTTCCCATGTGTATCCTTCTATGGGGAATTTAAAACAAATATTATTGGGGGCCTTTATTCTCAAAGGACGTGTTACTCATTGAAAATGCTAACTAAATTAGACTAAATATACTTGAAACAATCAAATAGGCCTTTTGACTTTTGTTTGTCTCAGATCATCCAAACATGCGAAGAATACCAATAACATGCACCTGGTTCACCGAATATTTCAGCAATTTCTGCAGGTCGATTTTTCCCCTTTTGTGTGTATTATCTGCCATGGCTTGGTTTGTTCTGGAGGCACGTCTGACCAAGTAACCCTAGTGAACCTGCCGTGAAATCGCCCTATACAGGCCAAAGGACTAAGAAGAGGAGTAAATTTTGCAGGCTTTAATTTACGCGAAGCGACACGCAATTCCCTTAGTGGACTACGAACGCGTGCGTGGACACGGCCACTATAGCGCTCATATATAGACGCTCAGTCATAGGAAGCGAGCGGTCGCGCGTCATGCGCCGCATATACAGTATTAAATTTAGAAAATGATTTTTTAATTTTTTATAAAAAATAATAAGTTCTTTTTTTCAAAATGCTTATACAAAAAATTTCCCCAAAGCGGATTTTGCGGATTTGGATATGTATAGAAATTTAATTCTGCGTCCGCAGTATCAAAAACCGTAGACTGGACGATTAATTCAGGTTAGGGTCTAATTAATCACGCCTGGCCTACTAGCATACCCAAGCGCGAATTGAAGAAAACAAAAAGAAAGAACGTTTTTGTTCCTTTTTTGATTGAATTCAACTCATCGATCAGACGCTCCAAGTGACATTGACGCTGGAAGCGATTGGCAAAACGCTAAAACAAGCGTTTGTTCACTAGCGATTTTACAATCGCACGCTGCGACTGGTAATTATCAAAAAATATCATGGGGCATTTAGACAGAGTTCTTTATTGCAGCTTTCCAACAATATGACCAGATTTTCTGACTCGAAATACAGAAAATTATACCAGGGATTGAGCTCTTTAAAGAGTGAATTTTGTTTAGATACTCTCATCGATGAATTGTCATCCCATAAGAGTGAAGAATTGAAAGGCTTCACTCTCACTTAAGAAGGAAATTTAGCTACAACAAAGACTGGTCCCTGGAGTCGCTCCTTGAAAGAGTGATTTCTTCTTTTACATTTTTTTTAGAGAGGTTTTGTAAAGGCAGACTCAGAGATTTGAATTAAATCCATTTTTAAGAGCGTCACCTAAGTTTCAATCTCGAAGTCTAGAGTAAACCAACATTTGTGGTGTGATGCAGTAAACCTTATGGTTAGTATAACAGTCTGTAAAAATAATAACATTTCTCCGGATCCGGAATTTTTTTCCGGATCTGCCAATTTTATTACAAAGTTGTGGTTTATGTATGGAAAAGACATCGATTTGAGCCTAGCATTTCACACAGTGATGTGGACAAGCATATGTATACACAAAAAAAACGCGATGGTTGAAGGGACGGTATCCTCAGGAAATCGCGAAGTCGGACTTTCACTAGGAGTTACCAATATGCTCGTCCAAGGACACAGTTCAGGGGGTACTGGTACATTACATTGACATGAATTGACCGTGTGTGATCTGGGTATTATAATCATACCCAACAACCAGGCGGATGTATTTTATTAAATAACTGGGCGAATGGAGGTACGAACTGTGCCAAGGGAATCGAAACTGTCACGCGCTCATATGTTTGAAACCTTCCCAGCAATCAGTAAAATTATCAGATCATACAAGAAAGAGAAATAAATAATGTTAGGGTGCGCTACGCCAATATTTATAATTGATTAAATCGGTCAAGCGAATCGTAGGACCCTCTCCCTACTGCTCCCTGAACTGTCGTGTTCTGTATTATGCTCATATCTTAAAGAAACTGCGACGAATTCTTCGCGGGTTATGTTAAGTACTAGAGCCGTAGGTGGCAAGTGGGAGTGTTATCTTTTTTGGTAAGAACATTTAAAGCAATATCAGACTTTTGTTTTTTCCAAACTGAAAAATGTCATTTTGTCTCTAAATTGCCTGTGTTTAGGTCACTATTAAACACCTAGATAAGTACTGTTCTTTTGAACACACACGGAAGCTATTTTTAAAGCCGATGTTGAAGATGCCACCCCCTTTTACGCTGTTTTGTCTACTAACAAAAGTCGACTTTTTTGTAAAAAATGCCATAAAAATCAGCCATTTCTGACAAATACGGGCATGTAAGCTTAATAGGCCACTTAAAGGGGTTTACTACAACCATTTTCAAAAACAACTGCAAGAAATGGTGGACTTTGATGAAAAGGGGGGTTGCGATTTGTTTACATTTGGAAAAAATCGGGCTGATAGTGGCTTTTTAAATGCAATGCGACAATTTATTGTTCTTTCCTCTTCGTGAAATGCCGCGCCACCTCTGGCTGCGCCATTGCTTAGTGACAAATGCCGATAAGGCTAAAATTTGTAAGTTGTTTCTGGTAGGCTGATTGATACCCCAACGGCTCCCCACTCTCCGTGCTAATGTGCAATTGTTTTTACCAGCATACACTTGAATTTTCGCATATTTGGTGATTAAAAAATACATTCGGAAATAGCACGAATACAAAATTGCATTTCCATTTGGTTTGGGGGACATTAAATTTTTTAATAAAGCCGGTATCATCCCTTCCTAGTGCCTGAACATTTTGAAAACAATTACGGAAAGGACATCCAAATTCGTTGACCCCTGTCGTTACGAGTAGCTTTCAGAGATAGAGAGTTATGATGTTGGTCCTCTTATTACACGTTCGTGGGCCATTGTTGTTCTTGAAGCAATGTCTCCGGTCCGTGGCGAATCAGGCCGGTATAGCGGAATTGAAACCGATTCATCAAATTTTTGTTGTTTGTCTTTCCTATCAGTTGAAAATTGAAATTTCAAAATCTGTACGACTGGGATGGGAGACCTTTTAAAAGATAAACAATCAATCTGTAAAAATTTGAAATTTTCAATCTACAGAGTTAGTTTCATCTGTAAGATTTGAATATTCATCCTTAAATATTGAATTGAAGATTGTAAAAAATAAGGTATCTTGGCTTCAACCATTTAACGTTAAATTTTGGCGGTAAAAACTGCCCATTGGAAAAAAAAATATGTTTTTAAATCTGGTAAAAAATTTGCACCCCACAACCCCAAGTTTGACCGACCAATTTTACTTGAACGATATTCAAAAGGGTCTGCTAGTCTAAAACTTGATCAGGCGTTTGTGCACTTTCATTTATGTCACGCAAAGGTAGCCTGCAATGAGAGATGTCGAGGTGAAAAATATTGTGTCATATGTAGTGCCTTCATATAGATAAGCCACCCAATAGATTCCTTAACCTTGTATTTAGCTTACCTAAATGCCTTGAAGGTGAATACAAACGTGATCTTTGATTGGCTTTATATTTCAATATAAAAACAAGCTGAATTAGACTATGTTCAATAGGGAATTATTAAAATTCACAATTTTGTTACCAAGAAAATGATTCTCAGTTTATCCTTTCAGATGACAGTATTTTTTATTGAAAGCAGCGCAAGAATCAGGGCTTTCAATTTTGAAGGACATCTGATAGGCTCTGGAAAAATCCTCTTTGCCATCTTTAAGCAAGGGAGATGGAGAAAAACTATGGTATTCCTTCCGTTTGTTGATTCGCCTTTGTGGTCAAACAGAATAAAGCGCAGCCTACGTGTCTACGTCAAACACGTCTCAAAATTTTGACCAATGTGTGCAGGAAACGCCGAAGGCGGCTGTCGATACGCTCTAATTCGCCGTACATAATTACACCTTACGGTCCAACGAACGCTAACCGATTGGAGGGATAACACCATGCGAAAAACAGCTGTCCAAATTGCCGACAATGTTAACAATTTTTTCTTAAATTTGCAGGACCTTAAATTAAAGCTTGAAAAGTCCTTTTCGATGAGTCAAATATTATTTACCCCGGGGATTTTTGAGAGATAACAAGTTCTAATTCGTTGTGGAAAACTTTGCAATCTGTTCTCGCAAACAAAACATGCGATCAGCAGTAGATTCTGTGGCCGTAACATACTCCTTCCCAGGTTCTATACGATTTCTTAATTAAAGAAACAACTCGTAATTTGTTCACTCATAATACAATAATATACTTTAAACTATCCCAAAACTCACGGGTACACGAGGTTAGATCATTTTGCAGGGCGCCCGTCATTTGTGACCAAGCCAACTGGCATTGCAGTATAAGGAACTGGGCGAAGATTCTCAGAAGAAGTAAATTATGAACTTAACTATATAGTTTTAGATTAAAAATAAATCAATAATAAAACACAACACGTGATGACCAGTAACTCATTCATGAACGTGCTGCTATATGTTAAACAACATTCGTATATTTGAGCATTTTTACACAAAACGCGCGCGAGAAAATTAGGCAACGCCAATATTATCCATTAACGCCTTGTTACAATATGTATAAGAATGGATCCTTGAAGTGTGGAAGAATGGTCCAATGACTTGAACCCAAACGAAAATACTGAATTTTCAACACCAAATTATGAGTTCCTCCCAAGTGCACATACCATGATTTATACAAAAGGCTCTGCTTAAAATTTTTTTTTCCTATATTTTGTTTCATAAAACCACCGATACAAAGTGCCATACAGGTCACGCATTTTTTATTTGACAAATTACAGAGAAACTAATAAATCAGTGCAGGCTTGCGTACATTGGACCAGGTGTAAATACTGTTGTTGTTGGTAAGCTCGACTCATTTCCTATATTCTACATATATTCTTAGACTTGTAGTGTGAGTCGCGTTGCAATAATCGTCGGCGGTATGCTAATCTTTGCTAGCTAGCTACCGTAACAACTTAGACACGTCATGTTTTGAGACACTGGTCGTAAAAGGATTTCAATGCCAATCTACAATTTTTACAAAACCTGCAAATTTAGGCTACTCGTCTTAGTGTTCATGAAGTCTCGTCCGCAGTAGTGCATCTCCACTTAGGGAGGAGCTTCACTGGCTGCTGGATCCAAGAGAATTGGACTAACAGAAATTACCTTCATGTCTTCAAACACTCCTTCCGAATCTCTCAATTCTATGTCGTCTTGCCTGTACATTCCATCTCTCAATCTCAATTCAGCAATCTCACACTGTTGAACTGTTCATCCCCTCACTAGATCCATGAGCTGGTGAACCAGTAGCCTTCACGCTCAGTTGCACCACCTTATTGAACTCTCTTCCTAGTAGTGTTAAGAATGCTAACGTCTGTTGCCTCCGTTCAAAAAGCGATGGTGAAGACCACATCTTTCGCTAACATAATTTATTGTTTGCCTCATTTGTGGACGTTTATGTTTTTTTTCACTCTGCGCTTTGTAACTTCCAGTAAAAGGCGCATCATGATGATAAATTTAAACAAATATTATATATTATTATTATTTATTTTATAACCTTTATCGGAGTTGAATATAAAGAATATATACATAGAGGTGTCCTATTTTGGGTATGTGTTTGGGTGCGTGAAGTTGGTAACAAAACTAAACCCTGACTGAAACGCAAAATTGCTTGTACGTCTCCCTCCTCCTCAATTTATGGAAGAGATCTATACTTCTTCCATCTATCACATGCAGCAGAATGTTAAAAATATCAACGGCTTCCATTTCAAGTGACGATAACTAACAGGCAGATTCAGGGGGTACTTTTCTCCTTGCCTCAAATTGGCAGGTCTGTGTCGAATTGATGATGACGGGTCTCAAAGAACCCTTCCTTGTTGTTATTTAAAATGTCGTTTAACTCAATTTGTAAATATTCCATTTATCTTTTCTATGAGGAAATTTTCAACAACATTTATTTGGGGCCCTTTTATTCTCACAGACGTGTTTTACCCTCATTTGCTCAATGCCTACTAAATTAGAACATAAATATACTTGATAACATCAATAGGGTCCTTTTTGACCTTTGTTTTGTCCCCAGATCATCCAAGCAATGCGAAGAATACCATACATGCCCCGGGTTCCCTGAATATTTCAGCAATGTTCTGTAGGTGATTCTTTGTATTCTCTGCATGCTTGGGTTTTCTGGAGGCGGTCTGACCAAGTTAACCTAGTGACCTCCCGGAAATCGCCCTATACAGGCAAAGGACTAAGAAGAGGAGTAATATTTTGCAGGTTTTATCATTTACGCGAAGCGGGGCGGGGGGGGAACGCAATTTCCTTATTGGCTACAACGCGCTGCGTACACAGGCACATATAGCGCGCATATATACTCCTTCATAGACGCAGCGAGCGGTCGCGCTTTCATGCGCCCAATATACTGATCGAACTTTAGACAATGATCTCTCCACCACCGAAAAAAAAGTTCTTGTTTTCAAATGCTTATAAAAAAATTGCCCCCAAAGCGGATTTTTGCGGATTTTGGATATGTTATAGAACATTTAATTCTGCTTCCGCATGTATCAAAACGTAACGGGACGATTAATTCCAGGTTAGGGGTCTAATTTACATCTCACACCTGGCCTATAGCCATACCCCCGCGACTTGTGACGCAACCCCACGCAAGCCAGTTGAATTGAATTCAACTCAATCGAAGCTCCAAGCGACATTGACGCTGGAAGCGATTGACAAAACGCTACAAGCGGTTTTGTTTTCACTAGCGATTTTACAATCGCAAGCTGCGACTGTAATTCTCATGGGCATTAGCAGATTTCTTTTATTGCCGCTTCTCCACACCACACATATACCAATTTTCTGACTCGAAATAACGACATATTCCATGTCTGATCTCTTTAAAGAGTGATTTGTTTCTGATTACTCTTCATCGATTGTCACTCTCATAAGAGTGAAGAATGTACAGCATTCACTCTCAAAAAGAAGGAAATTAGCCTACCACACCGACTGGTCCCCTAGAGTCCGCTCCTTGAAAAGTGATTTTCATTCTTTTACATTTAAGAGAGGTTTTTTAAAAAGGCAGACTCAGAGATTTTGAATTAAATCCCATTTTTAAAGGCGTCCCTAACCTGTTTTCAATCTCGAATTCTAAGAGAACCACCTTTGGTGTTTTGATGCGTAAAACTTATTTTTAAGTATCACAGTCTGTAAAATATAACATTCCGGATCCGAATTTTTTTTTTCCGGATCTCAATTTTTATTACAAAGTGTGTGAGGTTTTATGTAGAAAGACAAATCGAGTTGAGCCTAGCTATTCACCACAGTGATGTGGACAAGCCTTATGTATACACAAAACAACGCGATTGGTTTGAGGACGGTATCCTCAGGAAATCGCGAAGTCGGCCGTTCACTATGAGTTACAATATGCTCGTCCACCAAGGACACAGTTCAGTGGGTTACTGGTACATATCATTTGACAATGAATTGACCTTGTTTTATCTGGGTCCATAACATACCCAAAAAACCAGGGATGTATTTTTAATACACTGCGAATGGAAGCTACAGAACTGTGCCAAGGGAATCGAAACTTTCACACAGCTCATATTGGTTGAACCTTCCAATCATCGTAATTATCAGTCATACAGAACTAATAATGTTGGGGTCGCTACGCCCCACCATTTATTTAATTGTTAAATCGGTCAAGAAATCGTAGACCCTCTCCCTACCTGCTCCCTGAATTGTTCGTGTTCTGTTATTATGCTCATATCTTAAAGAAACGGCGCACGAATTCTGGTCGCCGTTTCCCCCCCCCTGTACGTAACTATCGCGGTGGCAAGTGGGATGTACTCTTTTGGTAGACATTTAAGCCAACTATCAGCCTTTTTTTTCCAAACTTCTGAAAATGCCATTTTGTCTCTAAATTGCCAGTGTTGGAGTCCTATAAACCTTATTTTACTGTTCGTTGTGAAACACCAGCGTAATATTTTAAAGCGATTTTGTAAGATGCCATTTACGACTGTTTTTTTGTCTACTAACAAATCGACTTTTGAGTAAAAACAATGCATAAAAAATCGCATTTCTGACAAATACGGCTGTTAAGCTTAATAGCCACTTAAAGGGGTTATTTACTACAAAGCCATTTTCAAAACAACTGCAAGAAATGGACTTTGATAAGTGAAAAGTGGGGTTTGCGATTTGTTTACAACTTTGGAAAAAAATCGCTGATATTGGCTTTAAATGCAATTCGAACAATTTATTTTTTCTTTCCTCTTGTGAAATGCCGCTCCACCTCATTGCTGCCGCCATTGCTTATGTGCCAAATTTTGCCGATAAGGTAAATATTTAAGTTTGTTTTCTGATAGGGCTGATTGATACCCCAACGCTCCCCACTCCGTTGCTAATGTGTGCACTTGTTTTTACGGCACATACCCTTGTAATTTTTAACGCATATTGTTTGATGGTATTAAAATACATTCAGGAAATAGCAACGAATACAAAATTGCATTTCAAAAAATAAAAAAAGTAAAATTAATAATTTTTTAAAGCCAGTATCAGTCCCTCCTCGTGCCGACACATTTGGCAAAGTCAATAGCGGAAAGACATCCAAATTCGTTGACCCCTGTCGTAGAGTAAGCTTGTCAGATTAGAGAGTGTATGATGTTGTTCCGCTTATACACGTTCGTGGCAATTTGTTTGTCTGAGCAATGTCTCCGTCGTGGCGGAATCAGAGACCGTGGTAAGCGAATTGAAGAAACGATTCATCAATCAATTTTTGTTTGTTTGTCTTTATATTCATGTTTCATACTTCATCTTTACGACTGGGAGTGAGCCTTAAAGATTAAAAAATCAATCTTTTAAAAATTGAATTTTCATCTAACAGAGTAGTTTCCATTCTGTTAAGATTGAATATTCAATCTTAAATATTGAATTTGGAGATGTAAAATAAGTATCCTGGCTTCAACATTTTTAAGTAAATTTTGGCGGTAAGACTGCCCATGTGTGAAAAATTGTGTTTTAATATGTAAAAAATTGCAACCCACCCCAAGTTTGACCGACAATTTTACTTAGACGATAGTCAAAAGGGTCTGCATAGTCTAAACTTGTATCCTCCGTTTTGTGACACTTGTCATTTTATGTCACGCAAAGCTAGCTGCAATGAAATTCGAGGTAAAATAATTGTGTCATATGTAGTGGCCTTCCTATAGATAAGACACCCAACAGTTTTCTTACTGTATTTAAGCTACCTAAATGCCTTGAGGTGAAAAACAAAACGTGATTTTGGATTTGCTTATATTTCAATATAAAACAGAGCTGAATTTAGTATTGTTTCAATAGGAATTATAAATTCACATTTTTTGTACCAAAGAAATGATTCCTCCTTTTAAATCCTTTCAGATGCGGAATTTTTTATTGAAAGCGCGCAAGCATCAGGGCTTTCAATTTTGAAGGACATTGATATGTGAAATCTCTCTTTGCATCTTTAAGCACGGGAGATGGAGAAAACTATGGGTATCCTCCGTTTTTGTATTGAGTTGTTTTCAACAGATACGCGCAGCCTACGTGTCTACGTCAAACACGTCGCAACATTTTTGCCCACTGTGTGCAGGAACGCGCCGAAGGCGCTTGTCGAAAGCGAGGCACACGGCCAGGCGCAGACGTCTTTGCGCAATATGCATACTTTTCTTTACAAATACAATCTTATGTTGTAGATCAAAGTTACGCGGTCCCGTAATGGGGGTTATTGTTTGTGCCAGTGTAAAAAAAAAAACCTAACTTAGTGGGTCCCCCAGGAGAGTGCCCTAGCACCATCAACATGTGCGGGATAAACCGTGACCTTCAAGACGAAGGCCATTTGGGTACAGTACTGAAACATGATTCATACAGCACTCAATGGAGAACCAATAGACAGATGGGTGGACACTCAGTCACACGGGCACCATCTATCAACCGACAACCTTTTTTTTACCACAATACGAACGTCCGACAAACATAAAGCAATGTCGCCAGACGATAGTATATCACTAGTTTGACAGCAATGCCACAGTGGGCGACGCACGGAGATCCTTCCATATATAATTCCATCGATAATCATCTTCATTGCTCATGTCAAGTTCCCAGGATAGTTACAACAAAAGATTTATCACTGAAATAAGAAACGAAGCACAAAAATATTTTTCGAAAAGGCTTTTTGCGTTTAGAGTTCACAATGAGAGGGCGCTATAACCGATCGTGTACAGGGACTTCATGAAACTAAAATAAAAGCGCAAAGCCTTGACGAAAGGCTCCGTGGAATCTCGCGTTGAACACAATGGTCACAATACTAAATCGGAATATACCAAAATCAGTTGGAAGCATTTACAATATATCCATGCGACAAACGGTTGATGACTCCTCATTCCTGAAGTTGTAATTCAATAAAGAATGGAAACAAGGCAGTTTGTCCCCAGATACTGAGGCCTATTGATGTGACTAACACTGGCAAATCTGTCCTCTGTCTTCCGGTCTTGCGTTTGAAAGAAATGTTTCCTTCCAATGGACAGTCATGCAGAGTTTGATTTAAAAAGTGAGGTATATTCTTTAAAATACTCTCAAATAAAACTATATTGGTGTACTTCTCTCTATATCCAATCAATAATACTCCTCATATATATTTTAATATCCTTAACAAAAATCATTAATTCATTCAGTATCTTTCTCTTCAAGTCGTTCTTACATCAACATGCGATTGAACATCAATGTGATTGATACAAAATGATTCACGCCCACGATGTTGAAGTGGTGGTTGTTAATTTTGTGGGATCATCCTGCGTTTTAAGGGGAAAGTACAAACATCATCAGCGCGATCATTCTTCAAAATATCTTATCCGCAATAAATTCAGGTAGATGGAGTACGGAAAACAGACGAATATGCCAGTAGAGTTCTTTATTCTCGTATCTTAGCCGTGGCTTCTTGGACACAAGCGCGTCCACCATAGAGCTAATTACCGGAGACACGTCTTTAGTTCCCATGTTTCTATAGTAATGCATGCCTTGTACGCGAGAATCGAAGTACTCCTTGGTATACGCTTCCCTGACTTCTTCGCTCATACTCTTCCACATATTATCCGCCATTTGATTGACGGAGTCCTCTGTGTATATATTGGTTGCGGCGATATAGTGTCCTGGCTCTATTATGCTTACATCTACGCCAAATTTTCTCATTTCGTATCGGAGGCACTGACTGAAACCTTCTACGCCGTACTTGGAGACGCAGTAGCAGGAGCAATCCGGGACGGCTAGACGTCCAACTGCGCTACCCATATTAACAACTCTCCCTGGAGTTCAAATACAAATAGAAAAGAAAGACAAAACGATTAATGTATTATACAACAATTTGGAATACTAAATAGATTCGCTCTTCTACAAATCCTGCTTGTTATAGCTCATTTATTGAAAGCACTGTTCTGGTAATGCGGAGGCTGTCGGTTCGAATCCGGCTCAAGCGCAAATGTTTTTTTTCAACGCTTGCGTACTTCGGACTACTCCGGGAAATAATTCATCTTTATAAATCGGGATATTTCGGACCAATTTTGGCTCCATAACAAGAACTTGTTACTCCTTTTCGATGTTGATTTACAAAGAGCTATGTTCACAAATCGCCTCTCCAAAAAGTTGTATTTTTGCTTAAAATCTGCCTCGTTCACTCTAAGTGTGTACAGCGTTACTTGCCATGTTATGTTGTTATTTTACTTTTTTTTCCTTCTTGTTTTTGTCACGGGTCTTGGGTAGATACAGAAGGTTAGAACGAAGCGCCTCCACAACGGTGCGCCTAAGGCGATGTATAAACATGAGTTCTCATTTCCTATAGATTTCCAGATTTTCGGTTGGATTTCACACGACCGAAGCGAAAGAGTGGTTATAGAGATATCCATGTCTAAATAACTCATTTACAAAAATAAAATTGTCATTTTAATAACAGTTGCTTGTAAAGAGGTTGTCTAAAGGTTCAATTTTAAATTCGTGAACGATTCCAAAGCGGCTATCAAAATAGTAATTCATAAAATATTTGAAGGCCGTATTTTTAAATTCGAAATCGAGTTCGCAAACAAAAAACCCACTTATTAATAATTAATGCTAAATTCTCTTTGCCAGGCGCACGCTGAGAACCTGAGAGGCATATACTCTGACAACATGCATGCATGCTGCGCAGCCATTCATTCATTCTTTTCCAATCGTGTAGATCAATGCCTGACTCCGAGCAACTAATTGTACGAACGCCCTCTTTTTGTTGCTTGGTGAAATCAACAGCAGTTTAATAACTAGCATTCTATATGACACTGGTCGAGCAATGTTTGTCTCGAAGCGCCATATTGTTTTCATTGAAAAACGTTTTCTAATTGATTTGCACTCTACTATTTCGATGACCTTGTATTGGACGGGAATCATTTACCTTATAATAAGAAGATAACTTGAAGGTTATAAAAAGTACAATTTGGCATTGTATCTAAAGCAGATTTTTGGCGATTGATAACGGTCATTGACTTAAGAATAAAAAGTGTAGGTTTCCAATATGGTATATATTTAAAAAAGTGGAAATGGTACTGACGTTTAGTTAATTTGACTAAAGTTTAGTTAATTTGCCAACTGCAGGGTCAGCTATTAAATTGTATTTTGATTATTGTCTTTTGATATGCAGGTCCAGATATAACAACTTATCTAAAATAAGGAAGTTCAAGACAATTATCTCCCGTAGGTCTATAGGATGAACTACTATAGATTCGTGTATGCGATAAGAATAAGTAGAACCCATCACACCACTCTTCACCCACCTTTTGATCTTCTTACTAAAGGAAGAAAGGCCCTTGTGACTCGTATCATTCCACATAGATTGACGCTTAGTAGTCGGTTATAGATATCCATTGGGCACCATTCAATTGCACCAAAGGTTGACAGACCCGCATTATTAACTAAACCCCAAAGACCTGCAGAAAGAAATAAGGAAAAGAATAGAACAATTGCAAACGGTCAACAATAAGAGTTATTGAATGTGGCAAAAATTGAGATTTAACTATCTGAACATAAAAGAAGATACAAGGACGGAGCAACGATATACTAAATAGCAAAAGCGCGAGCAATGAACTTAAAACGCCAATATTTTTATTCTTTCTTTAATACTCGTTCCATTCTACGAGAAAGAGAAAGCGACAAATCAAAAGTGAAGACATTGTTGATTTTACATCTCGTATTTGCATCTCGTGTCTTTATTTGCCTCTTCATTGCTAAAAGGTGCTTGAAAGTTCCCGGTTTTTTTAGCCTGGATTTTCAGTTCCATCGTCATCGCCGTCATCGCCAGCCGCCGTTTCCGATATGAAATAAATGTTTATTTTTTTAAAGGTTTGTTCTCGATTTTATTCCAGATTAATACAACCATTTCAGGCAACTGTAGATTCAGTTTGGAAAATCTATGACTTGTCTTTGATGGCCAAAAGTTCAATGCCCATGTGCCCGTGAAACCCCGTATCCAGTTGACTGCAGCATGCATACGTACTATCTTTGCAGAAATTACGATACGCTCTAATTCGCACGTACATAATACACCTTACGGTCCAACGAACGCTAACCGATTGGATAACACCCTGCGAACACACAGCTGTCCAATTGCCGACAATGTACAATTTTTCTTAAATTTGCAGGACCTTAATAAGCTTGAAAAGTCATTTTAATGAGTCAAATATTATTTACCCCGGGGATTTTTGAGAGATAACAAGTTCTAATTCGTTGTGGAAAACTTTGCAATCTGTTCTCGAAAACAACATGCGCTCAGCAGTAGATTCTGTGGCCGTAACATACTCCTTCCCAGGTTTCTATACGATTTCTCTAATTAAAGAAACAACTCGTAATTTGTTTCAGCTCATATACAATAATATTACTTTACTATCACAAAACTCAGCGGTACACGATTTAGATCATTTTGCAGGGCGCCCGTCATTTGTTGCAAGCCAACTGGCATTTGCAGTATAAGGAAATGGGCGAAGATTTCTCAGAAAAAGTAAATATTGAAACTTACACTATATTAAGTTTTTAGATTAAAAATAAATCAATAAGTAAAACACAACACGTGATGAATTAACTCCATCATGAACGTGCTGCTATATGTTAAACAACATTATTATATTTGAGCATTTTTACACAAAACGCGCGCGAAAATTAGAGCAACGCAAATATTATTCACATTAACGCCTTGTTAAAATATGTATAGAATGGATCCCTTGAAGTGTGAAGATGTCAATGACTTGAACCCAAAACGAAAATACTGATTTTCAAACACCAAAGTTATGAAGTTCATCCAAAGTGCATGCATAACATGATTTATACAAAAAGGCTCTGCTTTATTCTATATTTTGTTCATACCGATACAAAGTGCATACAGGTGCGACGCCATTTTTATTTAGACAAATTACAAGAGAAGACTAATAAATCAGTGCAGGCTTGCGTAAATTGGACCAGGTGTAAATACTGTTGTTGTTGGGTATAGCTCGACGCATTTATATATTCTATATATTCTAGACTTGTATTATGAGCGCGTTGACAAATATCGTCGCGGTATGCTATGCTTTGCTAGCTATCTACCGTAGACAACTTAGACACGTCATGTTTTGAGACACGTGTCTTAAAGGAATTTCAAATGCCAATCTACAATGTTTACAAAAACTGCAAATTTAGGCTACTCGTCTTGTGTTCATGAAGTCTCGTCGCAGTAGTGCATCTCCACTTAGGGAGGAGCTTCACTGGCTGCCTGTATCCAAGAGAATTGACTACAAAATTAACCTTCATGTCTTCAAGGCACTCCTTCCGAAATCTCTCATATATCTATGATCGTCTTGCGCTGTACATTCCATCTCGCAATCTCAGATCAGCATCTCAGCATCTGTTGACTGTTCCCCGCACTAGATCAGGAGCTGGTGACCGTGCCTTCACTTCAGTTGCACCAACTTTATGGAACTCTCTCCTAGTAGTGTCAAGAATGCTAACTCTTTTGCCTCCTTCAAAAAGCTTGTGAAGACACATCTTTTCGCTAAACAATAATTTATTGTTTGCCTCATTTTGTGGACGTTTATGTTTTTTTCACTCTGCGCTTTGTAACTTCCAGTAAAAGGCGCATCATAAATGTTTGTTATTATTATTATTATTATTATTATTATTATTATAACTTTATCGTGAGTTGAATATAAAGAATATATACATAGAGGTGTCCTATTTGTGTATGTGTTTGGGTGCGTGAAGTTGGTTGTATTGTAATCACACTATAGATGCAAATTGGTAGCTATTTGGGGATACCCGTTTTACAGATTACCCCGATGAAATCTGTAAAACGGAGACATGAAATCTATAAAACGGAGACCCTAAAAACGCCCCTCCCCCACAAATAAGAAGTATTACAGAAGCCCGTTTTGGGAGTCCCCGTTTTTGAGGTCCTCAATTCGTGTATTTTCTATCCCGCAACGACCAGAAACGTTACTATAGTAGATTACGTTGATACGTTCGCCCCCCCTGGAGTTTTGGATATTCAATTAAAGTCGGAGAGGGAAAATGAAAGAATTCAAATGCACGTGCCACGCGGATTATCTTGGAGGACACTCCTGTCATATAAGTCACTCACCTGCCACTAAATACAATTTCATTCATATATGGAACGCACATAGTGTATTTCAGGCCTTAACATTCCTCACAATAACATGATTAACAGAAGTCCCTGCGCCTCATTGAATTTTCACCTCCGCAAGAATGGTACGGGACACATATCAGATGAATCGAGTATAGTAACACCTGTGGTCTACAATTCGGTATACAAACATTTGTGAAAAGCACGCTAAACAACTGAAATTTGGGGAATAACTTATTCTCAAGGGTATCTAGTGAATAATAAACAAAAGAGAATGTTCTTGAATCACGAAATGTGCCTTTAATCACTTTCTTAAATCTTTCCATATCTTTCCATTTACACGACACTCCGATTTAATGAACTTAGCCGGCCAATTAACGCCTAAATGTAAAGGTCAAACAACACTTCCGACTGGCCAATTCGTGGTCTGTCACATCCGAAAGGTCATTGACCATCCACGTTCGGGAGGATTGACAACTGGAACTTGGAAATCAGTCACCTATACCTTAATCAAGCTTTAAAGTGGACCATGCATGAGTCCCTTCTTTTGCTAATCTCTCTCTCCTCCCCTCTCTCTCCCCCCTCTCTCTCTTCTCCCCTCTATCTGCATTGTATGATCATGATAATAGGCATTGATAGGTGTTCCAAAATAGCTACCATATTTAACGACAAGGCAGTACTTTTTATCTTATTCTGTAATTTCTATACGTGCGTATCAAAATTCCGACTTGTGATCAAAAAGGCCTTTCCCTGTGAATATCCCAGATTTTAAGCGTAATATTGTGTACCATAACTGATACAGTTTGACCTCAAACACAAACATGATTGATCTTTGTTTATTTGGTGTAAACCACAATCAGTTGTTCAGTGTAGATTTTGAGACGCCGTCTCTGTATGTCTATTTACAGGAGACGGTATGATTAATTTTCTCAAATACTTCATTTTCTCACTATTTGGTGGTTTGTTTCTACATTAAAGCAGTTATATGGAATTGTACACACTTGTCCCTGATTTATAAGTTTAAAAAATGCATTTCCACATTTTTCGATTCTCTCGCATTATCGCTGCTAATCCCTTTAAGCAGCATGAACAGCATTGATAGCCCCTTTGGTTCTAAAATAATTTCGTGGTTATGTGAATTATACATTATAATGTTATATTTTACCCAAGTTATATACAATGAACGACATAACCTGTTTTGGTTCTACAAAGAACCCCACGAAGATTCGTTAGGGTTCTTCATAGAACCAAAAAAGGTTCTGTAGCCAAGAAAATTGTCTTTGTAGAACCTTAAACTTAAGGAACCATTAAAGATATGCTCATAAAGCACGCTTCATATAGGTTCTCGGTAGAACAGAAATGCTTTTTATTTGGCCACGATAATATTTTAGAATCAAAGAGTTACTACTGCATTTACGTTGCTTAACATTTCCAATTTTACGTGAACACGTACAAAAAGAACGTTCCTAGGCCTAATTAAATTTCGAAGGTTCCTCATTAGACTTTTCTTAGCGGTGCCATGGTGCTAACTACAGGACAAAAGGGTTCTATATGTTGAACTTTTCTAAGAGGGAATAAACCAAGACACATCTCGTTGTAATCTATAGTCCTGCATTTCGTATAATGACTCTCTTTATTGTTTTTAGGGAGGGGTTATTTACGCCAAACTGGGAATTGAGGATTTAAAGGGGATTAGGCTTACGATTTTTGGTGAGCGAGAGGGGGAGAACATGAAAGTTTTTATCAAGGAAAGAAGGGGACCCTCAACTTTTAAAATGGAGTAATTTCATAAAATAAGTGGTGGAAATGCTCAATTTTTGAACGGAAGCGAAGGAGGAAGAATGCCTCCACTCTTCCCCCGGCGTAAATAAATAATTTCCCAAATTACTGTTAATTCTGAAGGGGCATTCCGTTGTTATCATCAAGTGCCTCTTTCAAAGTACTCTATGGGCTACCGTAATTTATTCCCAATTTCTTGCAGAACGTCCGAATCTGCATTAGGCATACATACTGCACTATACTTTCTTTCATTAGGCATATTCCAACACTCTTGATTATTGTCAGAAGTAACAAAAGCATTTTCAGTACTTTCTTTAAAATTGGCTGTAGGCCTATATAGTAATTTGCGCAGTTATCTCAATTTGGGAAAAATAGATATTTCGACGCAATTTTTGCCTCTTAACTCTTCATAATTAGGCCTACGTTTATTATTTAAGCCAAATTCAGTGATATTTTCCGACTCATGTTCATAATTATTACTCTAGAACAAATTGCAGGCGTTGCGTGAGATCAACATTGTTTTCTCTCATTGTAACACTATTAAAGCCACGTTCTGTGGTCATAAATGGCGCCCATTTCAAAGTTAGGCAATTATAATTAGCACCCGTGGACCGAAGCTTGACCACCGATAGAAACGCGATAAAGCACACGTGTTGTGCAGGTCATGGTTAAAACGCCACGAGGGGGCGATATTTAGTTACACTTTGCTGTTTTGTTTCTCTTTTGAATAGCAATTTGTAAAATAATATTAATTGGTGTTCTTAGACAGCTAGCAGTTCAGAGGAGATCATAGATTCGTGGCGATTTCCTTTGGAAAATTACCTCCCTGAGAGGAAAAATAACGTAGGTGTGTGCACGCTTGTACTATACAGTGCATTGACCCCGGGCCCGTAACCAGGATTTTTTGAAGGAGGGGTGATTTTTTTCGTCCAGAGTCTATAATTACCCGAGTTACGGGATTTACTACACCAATTTGTTCATGAAATTGTAATGAATGTAGCGTATTGTGTCCCAATTCTTCAAACATACAATGTGCACAATATGACATAAGAAAAAAAATATTGTGATAATATGCGGACACTTTTTCCCTATATGAGCAGATATCTTATTCAATTAGTCTTACTTTCAACTTTTCAGCACCATAAAAAATACAGTAACTTGCTTTATACAGTTAAGCTAGTAACTGTAAATCGAATTAACGACACGAAAATACCGGGAGTTAATAGAATTGAAATTACCAGGGCTGAGAAGATAAAAATATCAAAATAGGCTGATTTCCCATAATTTTATCGGAATAAGTGAATTCGATGACAATCAGTGCATTAAGTCTTTTAGTTAAATGTGTCAGATTATTAATGTTAAACATTTTAAGTATTCAAAAAGCCAATTATTACCTGACCCTGATAGTGCCAACAAGATCATTTTTAATAATTTTATTCTCGTAATTTTAGCTTCAAGTAACTCAAGACCAGAAGCTGGATACTTTGAAGACATTCATTTTTTTTCAAATTCAAATGGATATATCGATATTAATGAAACTTAATTAAAAACAGACCTTATGATATAATTTCTTTACCAAGCTCAAAAGCATATTTATACATACGTTTATAAAGTTTTGAACTGAAACTGATTGACTTTGTGGACTAGGTACAAAAAAAAAAAGAAAAACTTCAAAGTGCCTTTAGAAGCCGTGTTAATTTTGTGGAATATTGTTTATATGCAAAAACCTCGCGCAAATCTGTATCCCCAAAAAATACTGTATCAAAAATCGCCTATCCAAAGTACTGTATCAATTTGTTTTTTTCAAAAAACTAAAAAATTAAAAAAAAAAAAAAAAAACCCGGGGTTGGGGGGGTACTCAGTGGAAAAGGAAATGATAGGTGGAATTTTGCCAAATATTTCCAGATAAAACCATGCTCAGAAATAACAACATGCATCGAGCTGGTGTGCGGCCGCTCTGGTCACATTTTCCATGCTTACATAAGACAATGGGTCGTTTTGTCTCCATGCTACTATAAAGACCTGGGTCACTTTTTGAGGTAATTGCTACTATTAAAATGGGCCCATTTTTCAATTTTTCGCATTTTAACTAATGAAAATGGGTCGATTTTTCTGATTTTCGCTAAAATCAAAATGAAAATGGTTGATTTTCTGATTTTTGAAAAAGTTACTACGAAAATGTGCCGATGTGCTAAGATTACTATAAAAATGGGGTTCGAAATTTCAAAGCAACTATAAGCAATGGGTCGAAATTTCGGAACCAACTATATAACATGGGGTCTATTTTTTGTATAATTTGGTCCCTATAACTGGTCCGATTTTACCGGTTGGATGCACACCCAGTACCACCCCCGGGCATCTGATCAATTGAATTCTGTGCAATGCATTCATGCAAAGAACTTTCTTCAAATGGCTGTTTAAATAGGTTTAACATGCTGTTTATTCATCAAAAAAAATTCTGATCCATTTTGTGGGGGGGGTATTTGTGCAAATTTTATGCATTTTTTTTTTTTTTTTTTTTTTAATTTTTTAGTTTTGTATTATTGTTTTGAAAAGACCGTTTCGTTATTCCTTTTATCATTCCTGTGGTCCACAATACAAATAACATTTTAGGATCATTGCCATACTAGTGAGGTATCTATTGATTTACACAATGTGGTTTTACTGTTGTCACTCCATTGGAATGGGTAAAAATGGATCAGCCCGTATAATCTTTCATATCTAACCTCATTTCATCACCAATTCTTCTTTGTCTCATCTTAAAAGTTCAAAATATCAATTGAAACAACAATTGCGTCACCGTTGAGTAAACAGGTCGGGTTAAATTTTGTGTTTTCATGCACACTTCATTTTTTATTCACTCTGTAATAAAATGAATCGATCCAACGTCCTCCCAACACGTCTGAGCGAATCTCGTACGCGCATTAGCACACACACCGTGCAATGACAAATATCAATTTACCATTTATGCATCATTATCCAATCATATTTCTTCTCTCAATCTAAGCATTTATGATTTGTTTGAATTGAGTTTTAAATCAAGATTTGTTCCCCCTTTATACACGGGTCAGTAACACCATGGTCAGCCCCCTTTGGCGTGACGGCTGACACGATTCAGGCGGATGTTACACGCATGGACTAAAGGGCAACTGCCCCACTGGGTCCCGTCTTCCTCTTGTAAAATTATGATAGGGTAGACGACCTCTTACTTATGAGCAAGCGAATTCTATAGAGAACCCTGACTATACTAGGAGGGAAATCCTTATGATTCCATCACACAGCTTTGTTTTGCATGTTTTAGAATAAAATATGGATCATTTCTCGCGAGTCTGCGGATTTTCAGCTCTTTTAGGTACGACCGAGTTTTGTAGGCCAATCTAGCCCCTTAAGGGGCGGCCTAATATTTTATTAAAAGAAGTTATTATTTTAAGGTGATGAAGATGAGGAAACAGCCGGTTTCCCCTTTTTACAACACTAGGGAATATACCCTTAAAATTGACCCATTTTAAAGTAGGACCACGGATATGTTAAGTTTGAAATCTTAATTGTCAATGTGACTGTCATGTCGGTGGCCAACAATAACCCCGTCGCCCAAAAAAGTCATATTCTCGACATGCATGCTTGAAGTAGCTTCTGCAGAAGTTCACAACACACATAGAGGTTCGACTTGAACACATGAAATATTCCACTTTATCCTCATAACACTATTTTCCCGTTTGGTTGCAATTTTGATTCGGAAAGTGTTGGTTCCCACTGACTGTTTTCCGTGCATTTTGACAAGGGGGAAATGATATAGAACCCTCACCTATAGAACCATTAATTGGTTCTTCAAAGAACCACATGAGATAGGCCTACTACAGAACCATTTATGGTTCTTAAAGAGGCACGCACTAACCCGATCCTCAGCCTCGACCACACCTTTCACATCATCAAACCTGAAATTTTGGTACCATTAGAAACCTTACCTCTGGAAAATATATGACGGACCTCTTTCCCATTTCGATGCTATGGCTAAAATAAGGTTTGTTTACGGTAATGGGAAAATAGCTTGTACAGTACTCTATGGGCTATGTATAATGCACACAGAAAATTACTGCTCACATTAAAATGGTATGTCGGATGCAATCATGCAAATGAAATTTTGGAATTAAAGTTTTAAAAAATTGTTATGTATTCTGAAACAGAGAAAAATATATGTTGTAATCGGGGCGGACTCCCTTTAAAGGAACCTCATGTTTTTAGAGAACCTTCTACAGTAGCTTGGAACTATTACTTAGAAAATTAAAATTCCTTTCAATGAGCTCAAATAAGTAGGCCTATATCATTCTAAATTCCAAAGATTGTGATCAGCACGATCGAGGACCAATCGCTGCTAAGATTCAATACTTAAATTTAGGAGATCCTTTTAAATAATTGATTAATTGATATCGATTGATTTGAGACTCTCTAAATAAATAGAATATCCCCAGAAATAAAGGTTCGACTTACTAATGAACCATAAAGTGTTAAACCACTTTCTCTATATAGAGCCCCACTTCTATAGTATGTACTTTTATAGAGACACGCGGACATTTTTTTAAATGCTCCCCATTTTTTCCGACCCCCCCCCCCCTTAGGTGTTAGAGCCATATCAAGTGCAAAATTTGAGAAATGTATATCCTCTGAAAATCTCCTCAAGTTCTTTTAATGGAACCTTTTAAGTTCTTTCACTTAAAAGTATTCATAAAAAAATCCTTTAAAAAGGAAAAGGACGATCCAAGGTGTGATCCTGTTTTGTAAATTGTCTGGCAAGTCTTGGATCAGCTTGTTTTTGTATGCAGATATGTTTATGCATATGTAGATGTAGGTATGGCCAGGATACCTTTTTGTTCGTGCACATGGATGCTGCGTGTACTCAATTCTGCATTCATGCACATATTGCATGTGCTTACATATGCATGTACATGCACATACGTTTCGACATACGCGGTACCTACATGCCTAAGTTGGCAGGCGCTAGTCGGAAACTTGCACGTGCATGTATTTTTGTAGGTTTTCTATTTTGTCGACGTCGATTGCAAAAACCGTTCTGCGAGTCAATTCGGAAAAAACATTTTCGATCGGGTTCGTGTCCAACTTTGAAAAAAACCGATTGAGAGTGTCTGACACAGAGGGTCCCCGGTTCAAACACCGGCAGGTCCACTTTTATGTACTATACTATTATTATTTTTTCTTGGGGGGGGGGGGTAAAAATAGGGTAAAATACACGATGTATGTATGTGTCGCTGGTAATCCACACTCTATCAATGATACACCCTTACTGCAGCGGTTTACGTGCTTCGCTGACCGAGTAAATTTGAGTGCACCAAGCAGTATTAACAACACAGTGTATGGCAAGTATCAGAGGGTGTTTTGAATCAATCCCATGATACATTGCAATGTGCCTATACTGTACTGTATTAAACACATGTCAGTACTTAGGGATCAAAGGTGTTCCAAAAGTTTAAGGACCACAATACATTTCATAATCATACTAAACATTCCCTAAGTACTAATGCTTTGTGGGCTAAAATGAGCATTAAAGCCCGGGTTTTCATGTGTTAAGAATAGGATTTTTGTGGGATCACATGACCCTATTGAAGTGAGATTTCCCAAAACTGGTGCATTGTGGGATTGACTCAAAACACCCTCTGGGCAAGTATATTGCACAATAGAACAGATAAACCTGGTTTTTCGTCGATAAACCTTGTTTTTCAATCGAAAAACCTGGTTTTTCAAATCGAAAAACCAGGTTTTTCAATTCGATTGTCAGAGTTTTTTGATAAACCTGGCTTTTCAATCGAAAAACCAGGTTTTTCGAATTCGATTGTCATAGTTTTCGAAAAACCAGGTTTATCGATCGAGAAACCTGGTTTTTTGACGATAAACTTGGTTTTTCAAATGGATTGTCATAGTTTTTTTGATAAACCTGGTTTTTCAATTGAAAAACCAGGTTTTTCGAATTCGATTGTCAGTTTTTTGAAAAACCAGGTTATCGACCGAAAAACCTGGTTTTTCGCCGATACACTTGGTTTTTCACTGATAAACCTGGTTTTTCAATCAAAAAACCAGGTTTTTCGAATTCGATTGTCACAGTGTTTGAAAAACCAGGTTTTTCAACCGAGAAACCTGGTTTTTCAAAAAAACTATGACAATCGAATTCGAAAAACATGGTTTTTCGTTTGAAAAACCAGGTTTATCAGTGAAAACCAAGTTTATCGGCGAAAAACCAGGTTTCTCGGTCGATAAACCTGGTTTTTCATCGATAAACCTGGTTTTTCGATTGAAAAACCTGGTTTAGTCGATCGAAAATCCAGGTTTATCGACGAAAAACCAGGTTTATCTGTTCTATTGTGCAATATACTTGCCGTACACAGTGTCTATTTTAAGCAACATTAACCCTATTTCAAAATTGTCAAAAAACGTAGCATTTTTACTGCAGGGGAAGGGGTATGAACGAGTTTCCATAAATGAGCCCTCGCTTGTGGGCAATACTTAAAAAGCATTATCAATGAGCCGTATTCTTTGAGAACATCAAGCGCCTTCTGTCATCGTAACTTTTCAGTAAACCATGCACACGACGACATCAATACAAATGTAGTTCTAAATTTCACAAAAGGTAAACGACCCCAGATATATTGACGTTCTAGTTTTCAGACTTTTCAACTACGTGTTTCGGGTCATACTGCCTGTTGAGGATTGACAAAGATGACGAAGTCGGCGCTATTAGCCCTCTGAGCACGGTACATGTCAAATTTGTAGCCTTTCAAGATTTCACACAATTTGAAAAAAACCGATTGAGAGTGTCTGACACAGAGGGTCCCGTGTCAAACACCGGCAGGTCACTGTTTAGTATTATATTATGCTTATGTTTTTTGGGGGGAGGTATGTGTCGCTGGTAATCCACACTCTATCAATGATACAACCCTACTGCAGCGGTTAACGTGCTTCGCTGACCGAGTAAATTTGAGTGCACCAGCAGTATTAACAACACAGTGTATGCAATATCCGAGGGTTTTTGAATCATCCCATGATACTGCAATTGGCCTATACTGTACTGTATAACACATGGCAGTACTTAGGGATCAAAGGTGTTCCAAAAGTTTAAGGACCACAAGACATTTCAAATCATACTAAAAATGCCTAGGACGAATGTCGGTGGGTTGTGGGCTAAATTGAGCATTAAAGCCCGGGTTTTCATTGTGTTAAGATAGGATTTTTGTGGGACACATACTCCTACTGAAGTGAGATTTCCTTTCCCAAAACCCTGGTGGCATTGTGGGATTGCTCAAACACCCTCTGGCAAGTATATTTCACAATGAACAGATAAACCTGGTTTTTTCGTCGATAAAACCTGGTTTTTTGCACGAAAACCTGGTTTTTCAAATCGAAAAACGGTTTTTTCATTCGATTTGGCAGAGAGTTTTTGATAACCTGGTTTTTCAATCGAAACCAGTTTTTGCGAATTCGAATGTCATGTTTTCGAAAAAAAACCAGGTTGATCGAATCTCTGAGAACCGGGTTTTTTTTGACGATAAACTTGGTTTTTCAAATGGATTGGTCATAGTTTTTTTTTGATAAACCCTGGTTTTTTTCAATTGAAAAACCAGGTTTTTTCGAATTCGATTGTCAAGTTTTTTGAAAAACAGGTTTTCGAACCGAAACTGGTTTTCGCCGATAACACTGGTTTCTTCACTGATAAACCTGTTTTTTCAAATCGAAAACCGTGTTTTCGAATTCGATTGTCACAGTTTTTGAAAAACCAGGTTTTTCGACCGAGAACCTGGTTTTTCAAAAAACTATGACCATCGATTCGAAAAACTTGTTTTTCGTTTGAAAAACCAGTTTATCAGTGAAAACCAAGTTTATTCGGCGAAAACCAGGTTTTTCCTCGGTCGATAAACCTGGTTTTTTCATTCATCGTAAACCCCGGTTTTCGAGTTGAAAAACCTGTTTGGACGTCGATCGAAATACCAGGTTTATCGACGAAAAACTAACCAGTTGAAATAAATTATTAATAGAAAAATAATGATATCTAATCTGTTCTCTTGTGCATATACTTGCCGTACACATGTCTATTTTAAGCAACATTAACCCTATTTCCAAAATTGTCAAAAAAACGTAGCATTTTTACTGCATGGGAATGGGTTGAACGAGTTTCCATAAATGAGCCCTCGCTTGTGGGCATACTTAAAAAGCAATTATCATGAGCCTATTCTTTGAGAACTCAGCGCCTTCTGTCATCGTAACTTTTTCAGTAAACCATGCACACGACGACATCACGCCAATGTATTTCTAAATTTTCACAAAGGTAAACGAACCCGATATCTATTGACGTTCTAGTTTTTCAGACTTGTCAACTACGTGTTTTCGGGTCATACTGCCTGCTGATGGATTGACAAAGATGACGAAGTCGGCGCTATTAGCCCTCTGATCACGGTACATGTCAATTTTGGTAGGCCTTTCAATATTCACACAATTTGTACATATGATATAAAACGATTCCCCAGTGCAATCGTAGAGCTGTTTATTCTCGCCTATTGATTCTCGGGGTTTTCTAAAGTGGAAACAAAAACGGATGTGTTAAAAATTTGCTGTATCACATCTGTAAATAGGCTATGCTAAAAGGGTCTTGCATCACTGAGGTAATCGCGGGATAACTTTGGTATAGATTTTTATATTTCTAACTAGAAAAGGGTAACTAGTGAAATAACTACTATCAATCTTGATTGACATTTTTCTTATAGCACAATATTGATAACATTCACTGTAACTCATTTTCTGGTGAACTTGAATTTCACAGCAAGCGCGGTTTCTTGATGTGATATTTTGCTTCGATGTTTTGTGAGTTTTTTTTTTTCCTGAATTTCCACTTTTTTATTTAAAAACATGTATTACTATTAGGGTGTCTAGAGAAGTAAAAGCCTGTAATCAATTATTGTCTGCGTAAAAAACTTTCAGCTAAAAAATTGTGAATAACTGCAAAAGTCAATACTTATCGTTCACACAAAAGAAGCGCTCGCGTGAATTTTCAGCGTTGCCATTTCTTTTCAATGATATCTATTAGACGTATCACCTCTTACTTATTTAATCCAAAAAGTTATCTTACTGATTTGGATTCGCAATATCATAATGGAAGGTTTTGTCGACTTGAGACAATGTTCAAATACGTTCCGTGTCGAATAAATAAACCGTCGCGTCGGTATTTCCAAAGCCTCTCTGATGTTTGCATCATATAAGGAGACATAAGCGAGGTATCAATAGCCGAGCATGAATCATAAAAGCGATTTGTCTAAAAGTAAATATTATAAGACAAGCTACGGTTGATAAGAGAAGGCGAAGTGTCCTAATGGCATTTTCATACAAGTGGATTTTTTCTAATAAGGCATGATAAGACAAGCTAGGTGTCTAATGGCCATTTCTCAGAAAAGCGAAGTTTCGCTAATAAGGAATAGATAAGACAAGTGTCTAATTGCATACGCCTATATCAGACAACACAGCGGTTTTCTCTAATAATACTATCAATAAGACAGACTAGATGTCTATGCTGAAGCCACCATGTCAGAGGAGCAGTGTCTCTAATGAGACATAAGACAAGCGAGATGAGGCATAGATCACGAAAATCGAGGTGTGTAATGCTGAGGACATTCTTGAAGCGCACTCCTAATGAGGCATATTATCAGGCGAATGTGCTTCAGTATCCACAAACGAGTTCTAATAAACCATATAATAAAGGCAACAAATCGTGGTCCAGCCTATGCGAGGCATATGTCAGACATGTCCAACAAGGCGATTGTCTCTAAATGAGGCAATGTTATAAGGCGTCTAACTGATGAAGCACATTTTCAGCGATTCTCTAATGAGGGCCTATAATAAGACAAGTGAGGTATCTATGCTGATTCAATTGAATCACCTGTTTACCAAATATGATGAGGTATCCAAAAGATTACATTTTTAGTGTTTACGTTCATATTGATTATATTATCACAAAGGGCAGCAGAATTGTTTTAGAAATTTTTTTATGTAAGTTTCATGTCTGCAGGTTCTTTTTTTTTTATAAAGAACTCTCATGGGCCATGTTAGGAGCCTCCACCCGTATTGTTAGCGTGGATACCCTCGCCCCAGTCATCATACTCAGTGATAAATCCTGACACACCCCCACCATAACCAAGAACTTGTGGATACGCTAAGAAGAATATAGAACGTAGAATTCTCTGCTCATGTATTATTATCATTTATATCCTTCATTTTTTCTTATGGTTCATGTTCATTAGATCATTAAGAAAAGGTTAATTTCTCAAGTAAAATAGCAGTGAGTCTATGTGTGTTTGTAGGTTATGAGCGAATGTCCGTCTCAACGCTGCCCCACAGGCCACTGTGTTGCAATTTCTGTCGATTTACGAGCAGAAAATACCAATAACGATTTCTCAGAGAGTAGCCTAAATGTACCTGTCAGATTGGGCACACATCTTAGCCAATCGTCAGATATAATAACAAGGTATGGACGGGCTCATGAACGATTTACCCTTCCACTCCTAATTTCAAAGAAATTAAACCTCAGCCACAAATAACACCGTCATTATCCTCTCCATAACCAACCACCAATACCAACCCACCAAATACCACAGGGAAATTAATGATATCTATATGTGTATCCACATATATAATATAAATTGTTCTAAACGGTAACCCAAATATAGTAACGGTATTTTTTTGCACAGTGTGGTAATTGATGTAATTAGCAACTAATTGACACGTGATTGCTACTTACAGTTTTTTTTTTATATTAAACCACATAAGCGAGTTTTCATAGGAAATCATCCCCCAACACAAATGCAACATTTTTCATCCAAAATTGTTCCCTTAATAATTCCATCTTATTAAAATAGGGACTCGATCCTGTCCATTTTTGTATTCGTTCCTTATTACTCGCTACTACAGAGAATAAGATTGAATGAGCATTTCCCTGATCTTCCACATTCTTGTTTGCGATTCACTAGATAACGATAACCTCAAGAAAAGATTAATTTCCAAAATTTCAGTGATTCTGATGCTAGCCAGGGGAAGATGCTTTGATGTTATGATCAAATTAATTGTATCGCGCTGCCCCCGTAGGCCACTGTGTTTGGATTTCTTTCCGGAGTGTTTTCTGGATCTATAGAAGGGGTGGTCAGTAAGTGCCTACAACACAACAAAGTCTTTCTAGTGGGTACAATAATGCGCATCCACCAATGACCATTTCAGCTGGTTTTACTGTACTTACATTCTAAGAAGCAGAAACCATTAGCATAAGTTCTAACAAAGTACAATGAAAGTTTTGTCAGCTCACAAATCACCAAAACGTTCTATACAATTTTGGTGAGGCATGATAAAAACCCCAAAGTTGAGTTTTTGTTGGGGGGGGGGGGGGGGGAAGGATGGGTATGATGTCACATATTGACGATGGGAGTGTTGGTGCTCGTCGTAGTATAAGAAGAGGTATTTAATCCCATGCTACAGATAGAATCGAGATATGCTCGGTATATCATTATATGCTTAGGACAGGCGAGTTTTCTGTAATGCTGAAATTTGAGGTGTTTCATGTTTCGGGTATAATAAGACAGGCAAACTGATGTTCGGGTGTTTAAACAGTAAGTGAGGTGTTTCTATATAAGATATGTGAGACTCTCTTATTTTCGGCAAGACATGAGGCATATTGCAACAACACCCAGTGTTTCGTATGTCTGAACGATCTGATGATTTCTATCAAATGAATCTGTGTGCCATTATTTGCAATGATACTTTGATTATGTTTCTTGAATCAGCCCCTACAACCTAAAAGGCTTTTTTTTAAAAATATTCTTACTTATTATGGGTAAATTTGTTGACTCGCTATGTCTCAAGCATTCATATTTTACCTAATACCGAATGTGTCCTTTATGGTACTAGGTAAATTATCTTATATCGAGGGTTTTATGGCAAGAAGGGCCCCATCTGCAATAGCTACTACTACCATTTGTTCAGTTATGTCTTATTAAGTGGATGATAACCTGCCCACTCTAACTCTTCAGCTATTGCAGATGGGCCTTTTTGGCCCCTAAACCCTCGATATGTATCCATCCCGTTTTTGTGGTCAATGATTATCCTTGATTTTCTTCTAGGCAATGCCTTTTAGCTAATTTATATTGCTTTTATGCTAATGACAATTACGTCACTAACAAGGGCAGAATATTGAGCATCTGACAGACAATCACACAAACGAACATGTCAGTATAATTTTCAAATCAGATTTTTTCATGTATCAAATACTTTGTCGATGCAGGAACTTACTAACTGGCTAGTCCTCCTGTTTGATATATAATTCTGTATACAGACCCTATGTTCATCGGCAGGAGTCACTCAATCAACTTGTACATGAAACATAACATATTGTTGTACTTTTGACGATAACAATCACAGTTCATTTAACATGTCGTGAAATGTAACGGATATCTTCTTCTGTTCATGTGCACGTTAGCTTTACTCAGTGCTACTCATGAATATAATAATAGCCCCCTTTTCAAGACAAGCGCGCTCTAACGGCTATGTACGCGACTGCTATTCTGCATCCATCTACACCCTCTATTATTTTAAATGGTTCCTTAAAAGTTTAAAATATTTCGTTTAAAAGAATCATTTTTTGGTTAACATTTTTTCTTCATTAAGGACACTTGGTTCTAACAGAACCCTCAGAAAAAGTTCTGCAAGACATGAAGTTTTTGTCAGCCAATTTCATCAAAACGTTGTAAAAATTTTGGAGTGAGTTTGAAAATAAAACCCAAGGTTCCATGTTGAAAGTTAGTTTGAAGTGATGATGCTTGGTATAATGTCACATAATTGTTCGATGGAGAGATATCTGGTGCTTCATTAGTATAAGATAGGTATTAATCCATAAGATAGTCGAGGTATGCTCGGTGTTACATGTTTTGCTTAAGACAGTCGATGCTGGACATTTGATTGGTTTCATGCAATCTCTAGACAGGTAAACCGTTTAGGTGTTTAAACAATAGGTGATGTGCTATACTTAGCTAATATAAATATGTGATATGTCGTATTTTCGGCAAGACATGGTGACATCTTAAGATGGGATTTATATGGTACAAGACCATACTCATATAGGACTAATTGCTACCTTAAAAAAAGGAAAGGCTCTGTCCTCTATAAAATAGCTTAAATGTGGTGCTTCAAAGAAAGGGCCTCTTTTATAGAAAGTTTCATTCCGCAAAAAAGACTCGCTTTCCTGTCCTTCCAGCCGGAACCTGATTTTTTAGCTTTCTTCGTTCTTCATAAGCCAAACAGAAAACCTGAAGATATCAAAAGCAGAAGGTTGTATCCGATGTTATAATTTTTAAGTCAATGCGCGTGCTAAAACTATGCTCGATTACTAGTATTAACTCGCAATTTCTATCTTGTTCCTTGCATGTAAGTGTTAACTTTGCGAGGCAAACGAGATAGGGTCACGCATCCATCCCTTATATACTTGTTTGTGTCTGTCTGCAGGGAACTCATCCCTTCAGATAGTTACCTGAAGGGTCGATTGTAATAGTAACAATGTACACGGATATAACAAGTCCAACAACCCGCAAGGTGCGAGGTGAGATCTTGTTGGCACTAACTACTCTCTGACAACGGTTTTCACTGGGGGTCAAATTTGAGGGCGAAAATCAAAGTCGTGAAATCTCATGCGATCGCTCAAAATTCCGAAAAAGACGGCATGGGCCGAATTGAGGTAATCTTAGGAAGTGAAGATTCCCAAAAGATTATTCAATCCATTCCCTGTAAATTATTCATTTAAAAAAATAGTAATCTTTTAGGGGATGAGGTTGGTAGATGTTTTTTTGGGTTGCATTTGCGTTGCAATGGGAGGTGGGGGTGAGGAGGTGCTTCTTGAATTCACAGTAAGAAACTAACACAAATAAAACCGTCAGTATACCCATAACACACCAAATACACAGGGAAATAAATTGATATCTATATGTGTAAGGTCCACATATATAATAGAAAAAGTGTTGCTGTACAGTAACAAAATATAGTACCGGTTAACTTTTTTGCCACAGTGTGGTATGTGAATGTATTGCAACTCTAAAGTGACAGTGATTGCTACTTGGTTTTATATTAAACCACATATTTAAAAGTGAGTTGCAATAGAAAATTCCCAACACAATAACTACAACATTTTGCATCCAAAATTGGCTCTTAGAATAGCAATGGTATTAAAGAGGTTCCTGTCATTCTGATTTCGTACCTTATTAGCTATTACAAGAATTAACATTAGGGTGCAATTTAGCCACACTTATTTTGTTTATTATTCACTAGATGTCCTCAAGGGGAAAAAAAAAGCTTATTCCAAAATTTTCAGTTGATTCTGATGCTGCGTTTTGATGTATGAGCCAAATTAATGTATCGCGCTGCCCCCGTAGGCCATGTGTTGGATTTCTTTCCGGAGTGTTTTCTGGAATATAGAAGGGGTGCTCAGTAAGTTCCTACAACAACAACAAAAGTATTTAACTATGGGTTTACAACAATGCTCTCCACAAGGAACATGTAGCGGGGTTTACTTGTACTTACATTCTAACAGAAACCCATTAGAAGAAGTTCTTACAAAAGTTCCAATGTGGAACGTTTGTCAGCTCAAAAATCACCAAAGTTCTACTATACAATTTGGTGAGGGCCATGATATAAAAACCCAAAGTTGAGTTTGTTTGGGTGGTGGGTATATGTACCTAATTGGACGATGGAGAGATGTCTGGTGCTTCGTAGTATAAGAGAGGTATTTAATCAGGTACAGATATAGTCGAGATATGCTCGGTATATATTAATGCTTAGAACAGGCGAGGTTTCTGTAATGCTGAAAATGTGAGGGTGTTTCATGTTCGGGTATAAAAAAAACAGGCAACACGATGTTCGGGTGTTTAAACAGTAAGTGAGGTGTTGGCTATATAAGGTTATGGATATACTTATTTCGGCAAGACATTGGGGCATATTGCAACAACAAAGTGTTTCGTTTTGTCTGAAAGATCGATGAAGGAATTATATAAATGAAATATTTTTTTTTTTTTTTAAATAATTCAAGTCTTGAATTATGTTCTTGAAAATCAGTCCCCTACAATCAGTAAAAGGCTTTTTTTTTTTTTTTAAAATAATTTCTTAATTATTTGGTACAATTTGTTGGACTCGCATCGCAATATCAAGCATTTCATATTTTACCAATTACCTAAGTGTCTTAGGTACTAGGTAAAAGGTATACTTAAGATCGCGGGTTTAGTGCCCAAGGAAGGCCCCATCTGCAATATACATGTAAAGTATGTCTTAGTAAGTGTTATGATACCTGCCCAATCTAACATACGGCAGCTATTGCAGATGGGCCTTTTTTGCCCTAAACCCTCGATATGTATCCGTTTTGTGTCAATGATTATCCTTGATTTTCTTATAGGAAATGCCTTTTTGCTAATTTTATTTGCTTTTATGCTAATACAATTAACGTAACTAAAAAGGGCAAGAATATTGATCATCTGAAAGACAATCACACAAAAGTACATGTTCAATTATAAGTTCATCAGAATTTTGTCATGTATCAAAAATACTTTGATCGAGGCAAGGAACTTAACGGCTAGTCTCTGTTTGACTATATATATAATCTGTTACAGACCCTATGCAGTCATCGGCCAGGAGCAATGCAATAAACTTGTACATGATAACTAACATATGTATTTTGACGTATAACCCTCACAGTCATAGTAACAATGTCGTGAAATGAAATGTTACAGAATATCTTCTTCTGTTCATGTGCACGTTAGCTTTAACGCAGTGCTACTCATTGAACAACTATAAAATTGCCCCCACTTTTTCAAGACAAGCGCGCTCTAACGGCTAGGTACGACTTGCTTTTTCTCCATCTACAACCTCTATTTTTTAAATGGTTCCTTTAAAAAAGTTTAAAATATTTTCGTTTTTTTTTAAAAAGAAATCATTTTGGTTAACATTTTTTTCTTCATTAAAGGACACTTGGTTCAACAGAACCCTCAGAAAAAGTTCTGAACGAACAATAAGGGTTTGCAGCTCATTTCATCAAACCGTTATATACAATTTGAGGGAGGTGGAAATAAAAACCCCAAAAGGTTCCATGTTGAGTTAGTTTGAAGTGATATTCTTGGGTATATGTCACATATGGCGACCGCGATGGGAGAGATATCTGGTGCTTCATTAGTACTAGAGGTATTTAATCCATAGATAGTCGAGGTATGCTCGGTTGTATCATTAAACCGTTTAGGTGTTTAAACAATAGGTGATGTGTCTAAAACTTAGCTATATATAAGATATTGTGATATGTCGTATTTTCGGCAAGACATGTGACATCTTAAGATGGGATTTATATGGGTCAAGACAGATTCCGTCTAGATAGGAATTAAATTGCTACATTAGAAAAAAGGAAGGTCGATATCCATATAAAATAGCTTAAAATGGGTGCTTCAAGAAAAAGGGCTCTTTTATGAAGTTCATTCGCCAAAACGACCTGCTTTCCTGGTTCTTCAGCCGGACCTGATTTTTTTAGCTTTCTGGTTTCAGCCAAAAACGAGAAAAACCTGAATTATGCAAAAACGAAGGTTGTCCGAAGTTTAACTTTTTTAAGTCAACGCGCGGCTAAAACTAGAGGATTAATAGTATTAACTCGCACTTTCTATCTTGTTCCGTGCATGTAAATGAATCTTGCGAGGCAAGACCGAGATATGGGTCACGCATCCATCAACTTATATGGGACTTGTTTTGTGTATGCAGGGGGAACTCATCCCTAAGAGAGTTTACCTGAAGGTAGGATTGTATAGTAAACAATGTACGACGGATAGAAAAACAAACCAAGTCAAACCAACCGCAACGGTGCGAGGTGAGATCTTGTGGCCATAACTCTCTCTGACAACGGTTTTCACTGGGGGTCATTTGAGGGCGAAATTCAAAGTCTGTGAAAGATAATAGCGATAGCTCAAAATTCCGAAAAGACGGCATGGGCCGAATTGAGGTAATCTTAGAAGTGACGATCCAAAAGATTATTCAATCCATTCCCTTTAAATTAGTCATTAAGAAATTAGTAACTTTTAGGTGATGAGGGTTGGGTAGGTGTTTTGGGTTGCATTGCGTTGCACGGGTAGGTGGGGGGTGAGGGGTGTTAAGGAGGTGCTTTCTTGATCACAGGTAAGAACCAGAGGAATGTAGGCCCGGTGTGAAAAGAGATATAGTCCGGCGGGAGCCACAGTCCGGGGCTCCATAGACGTAAGGATAAAGCGTATAAAACTAATGTTGCGTAATAAAAGAGTCAACTGAATCGATGACCTATTGTTCACCCATGCATATGTCTGGGGGGAAGATGAGTACTCCGGACTATAATACTCTACACCGGCAATGAGCATGCGTGATGTCTTTTTGTCACAAAAGATTGGAATCGCACTTGAACCAACCAAATTTTAGCGACCAATTTTTACTTCTAAGCATGCCGGGTGACTCTCATATGTGTTTTGAAAAGGTTCACTTCTGGTATTATCGGAAATGGTTGCTTAAAGACTGAAACTGAAGAACGCTTTTAGTAGAGTTTCTTTCTCTTTTATTTGTTTGAGGCTGGGATTCATTCTTTAATATCATTGGATTCCGCCTGATTAAAACTAGAATATCGCTGTTCTCGGCTTTCGCTGCTCGCTAATATTCAAAGAAGATAAGCTGTGGGCCGCCCAGCTATCTTACAACTTGATCTATATGACCTTTGACCATGGCAAATGACCTTGACCTCATCAACAATGGGGGGTCCCATGTTGCACCTATGATTCAACTTGACCTTTCGACTTGACCTCACACGACCTTTGACCTTGGAACGTATGCGGGATCCCATGGTGCACTATGACACAAGTTTGGTTCATATTGAACTTCAACTTTTCAATTGAGGTCAATAAAAATTTTAGTGACACAATACACACACACATAGACATTCACACACACATAACAAACACACAACGGCTGCTATGCTAAGTGGTTCTGCCACTATTTCTTGCGTTCCCCGCACCAAGTTTTGTCGTGCAGCTACAGGCGATGGGCCACGAGGGACTAGGGAGGACTAATTAATTGAGGCGTATGCATCAATATAAATTGGGCCAGCGTGCACTTAAATTGTGAAATACACATTAACTATGCGTAATGGCACACATTGGGTGCGACATATTTCATATATTTTATAGGATGGCAGTGTCAAAGCCACATAAAGACTAAGACGAATTTAGATTGTCATATTTGAGTCACTTAAGGTCTTATCAAAAACACGAAATAATTTAGTATCAGAGGAATATTATTTACTGCACCGGAGATGAACAGGGGGCGGTGAAGGTTCAGAGTCAGGGATATGAACGAATTGGCTGAGATTAATGATTGTCTTCAGCTCTTAGACAAGCCACCAAAAGTTAGTAGCACGTAAGAAACCGGAATTTAGCATGAGGGGAAAAAATTAACTCCCGGCACGCGCCACCCTTGTTTTGGGGGGCCCCCTTCTAGAATCATTTAGATGGGTCTGCTCCAGAGGGTGTATAAGTCCATCCCACAATGCACCAGTTTGGGGAAATTCACCTCAATAAGGTGATCCAATGAAATATCCTAAACTTGATCACATAAAATCTGTAGAAGAGCGCGCGCTCTAAAAAAGAATGAAACTTTGTAAACCACTCCAAAAAGAGTAAAAATCACTCCAAAATGTGAAAATCGGGACCAAAAAGTGATGTTCCTTTGAGAAGTTAGTAGATGGACAACGCTAAAAAAAGCTCTTGGGAGTGAATAAGAAGACTTTCACTCTCTTTTTTTCAAACTTTTACATTTATAGAGCTCCAAAACCCTTTAAAAAATAGAATTGTCAGTCTTGAAACTAATTACCAAGTGTTTTACCGCCCTGGCTTGAAAAGCAGAGGGGGATATTGCGAGGGTGCGCATTCTGAGTATGTGTGTGTGTGTTCCAGTTTGGTTAGGTTTTCGGTTTTTGTGTCTCCTTCGAAAGTTGAAGTCGGATTTAAACCAGACTTGGGGTTAAGGTACAATAGGGGTTCCTTCATAATGTGGGAATGGTATCAAAGGTCATGGACAAGGTCAAAGGTCATCTGAGGTCATGTTCCAGACTGCCATCTTGCCATGGGGATGTCGCAAGTTTACTTGCAGTATTTTTTAAAAATATAACACATTGCTTTATCATTTGCTCGCGTATTGTTTTATTGTTGAACAAATCAATAGCTTTTGAATGATAATAAAACAACAGAAAAAACCTCATCAACACAACAAAAATTTAAAAATACAAGGAATTTAATAATAGAAACAGTAAACATATGCAGCTGGGTTATCATGACCATTTTAATCAGAAATTTCTTACTTTCAATGCATTTTTTCTAATTTATTTAAGGGGTAAGTTAATAGGTGGTTAAATCGCCTCAGCTCTACCGGCCGATCTTATCGGACATTGGGTTTATTTAATAATAGGTTTAGCAAATCATAAACATGGTAAGGAGAGCTTTGTACAGGTATCTATATAGAACGTCTATTTTATTGGTTACTCAGAGGTGATATTGCGCTATATCATAAAATGAGCCAATCAGAGATACTGTAACAAATTGTTAAACCTTAGGGATAAACTTACATGCATGAATAGCATAACCCCTTAATTCACATACTTTCCATTATTTAATAATGGACAGTATGGGAATTAAGAGGGTTTTGTTCGCAAATCCCCGATATGTTTTTAGTAAATAAGTATCTCTTTAAGGTAAACTAATTATTTTTAACATACAATATACACCGCTAAAGGGCAATCACTTCTTCCCAACTCGTACAATAGTTCAAGCTGGAAAATAATATAATTCATGAACGAAATGTTTGAGTTATTTAAACAGTCAATTTGAAAGTCGCTGACGTGTACAAACATTTCCCCCGAAAAAGAGCACTTCGAAAAGAAGATCTGACAAAAGCATGAAAAAGGTCGACCTTTATAAAATGATTATGCCAATGTCGCTTATTATTTACAACTGTTTAGATTACCCATACCACATAAATTATAACTATTTGGTCTCCTTTGGCCTTTTATCTCATTATTTTCGTAGTCTCTAAATCACGGACGACATCGAAATACATCTTTCTTTTATAACATACACAATGAAATTATTTTTGTTATTTAAATAAAACCGGTTAATTCTCTGGAAAATTACACAGTTAAAACCGTTAAATAACAATTTATTAAACCACGTTAGAAGTTATGGTGCACGCACACTCTCTCAAGTATACCCAATTGTTGAAATTGTTGGGTTAGTTTCCCGAGTTGGTTAGGCCGAGAAAAGAAAAAATACATGTTCAGCATCCCCTCCTAATCTTTTTTAAGGCCATATCCATTTTACTCTTTTACTTTTAAATATTTCAGTACAAGGATGCTTTAGTCAGGGGCTTCCTGTAGATTACTATACAAAAGAAGCACCTTTGAACACATTTTGTGATCATTAGAAGGGGTCTACCTAACAGGAGTAGGAATTAAAAACGGCTCCTCCTTTTTTCCACCGTAGTTCCCCCCGATAAAAAATAGCACCCCTCTTCCCTTTTCTCAAAAACCCGGGCGCTAAATAGATTTATTTTTTACATGGCCTTAAAGGTCCCAGGAAATGCAAATAGAATTGATGTTGGTTTGGTGGTCAAGTCTACAAGGAGGGAACCAGTAAAAGCATTCAATATTTGGGGTTGGTGATGACATCATTAGTGAAACTATTGATTTTTCAGAAGTAATATAAATTCCAGTGCCTGTGGGTGAATCTATTCATGACACTGACTGAAATCAATAGTTTCACTAATGATGTCACTGGTAGTGTATTTTTTTTCTGGCCCTGTTTATTGGAATGGAAATATCCTGTAAAGATTTGGAGTAGGTTTATCATCTCATTATTTCCATTCCTGGGACCTTTAACCTTCACAGGCAACAGTCGCTCAGAGTTAAAATTTAACATACTAGTATTTTATTAAAAAAATGTAAAATTGATTTACTTTTTTGACCGAATTCGGAATCAGCACAAATTAGCTGTTGTTGTTTTTGTTTGTGTTTTGTTGTTGTTAATTGTTGTTGTCGTTTTCGTCTTCCTGTTAGCTATAGCAAGCGAATGTTTCGATTTAAAACTTTCTCTGTCGCTGTCATCTATGGCTTTGCCTATAGAAATGATCTAAGAACCACAGCAATTAGGAAAAAGACAATTTCTAGAAAACCCTTTGATCATCTACAGAATTTTCTTATTCTTTAAAACAGTGAAAATCAACAACACAAAATGGTTGTATGTTTGACGTTCCTTATCCAAACACTTAGATAACGTTATTACCTAACTCATTGTAGGACATTTCCGGGTATGATATAATGATGGGTCAAGCACCGTTAAGCATGGTTTAATTTGAGACATTATGCATATCATTATTTTGATTGAAAGTGTTATAATGTAGCACTTTATATGGGTTACCGTGCATCCCCCTTAAAACTAAATTCCAACATGATATTAGGACCCCTATAACATCTCCTTAAAGAATTTTGATGTTACCAAAATCAAATATTGTCCCATGGGGTCCGTTTGGCGGCCATCTTGGATTAAGAGGGATTAATCCTATATAAAGTGATTCAATTTAGTTGAAAAGTATCTCAAATGATTCGTCTCATCATAAGGAATCCGAATCAGAAATAGTTTGGCATATCTGTGATGTTCAATTACAGAGATATGGGTGAAAATGTGATAGAGGTCATTTTGAACTTTTGATTGGACATTGTAAGGGGACAAATTTTCAAAATGCATCAATCTTGACAAAATTGGTGTCAAATTGTTGGTATGAGTATGAACAATTTGGAAATGTACAGTTTCCATGATTTAGTATCTTCCGTTTTAGTTTATTTTTAATGAAAGAGACAAGTAGTCACCAATTCCGGTTCATTCTTCATGTAAGACATCATGGAATTAGCCTAGCATGAAATCTTCTATAAGAGGATCAAAGGATTACAAGGATTGTACAACTTTATTCCGTAAAAGAGTCTTTGCTCTAGTCTAACTCATGAATATCTTACACCAAGGACACACCCTAATTCCCGTACAAAACAAAGCAAGCAAATTTGACAAGAGGTAACTTTACATCAAATTTTCTAAACATCCTAGATATTGCAAAATATACTTTTTCTTGATTGATCAGCTCGTGAACAAAACTTAACACAAATTTGTCAAGATCCACGCATTTTGAAAGTTTGGCCCCTGTATAATGTAGAGACTCCTATGACATTTTCACCCATATCCCCGTAACTGAACATCACAAGTATACCAAAGTACACATTTTCTGACTCAATATTATGAGACATACGAGATATCTTTCAACTAAATCGAACCACTTTATATGACTGATTCTTTAGATCCAAGATGGCCGCCAAACGGACCCCTTGGGACAATATTTGATATTGGTAACATCAAATTTCTTTAAGGAGATGTCGTAGAGATTCTAAAAATCTGTTAGAATTTAGTTTTAAGGGGGTGCATGGGCACTCATGTAATCTGCTAGACTATTATTTGTTGTATAAAGTTGATCACATTTGCCGATGAAGTTACTGCTAAATGACAAATTTAACGTCCGGATACATGATACTATGAAAATTCGTTTTAGGGCAAGTTTAAGGGTGCATGACGCAGTCTTTCAAGGGGGACCTGGTTTTCTCTCCGCGGATATCCTGAGCGGAACTTAACCTGTGAAATGTCTCCAAATTAATCAAGATATGCACATGTCAACTGGCCATGGATGAATTCGCTTCTTGACAAACAAATTCTATCTTACGGCCATGTATTATATTCCCAGGTAAATAAAATTGTTACAGAGTTAAAAAGTTACGAGTTGTTCAAGTTGGACTTGTTTTAAATATAGGTCTGTCGAGGATTTATTTGGGTACCCTCAATTTTCTAACAAAATCGTGCTTTTGCGTGTACATAATGTTAGTCCGCATACTAATCGACCTGTGTAATATAGGTAAGCTCAAATCAGTGTCCTTCATGTAGAAAATCACAACTTTATTATAATATTCTGGATCCAGATTTTTTTCACAATATCCTAAATTTCTGTTATACTATGCATGGATGTTTGCTACACCAAAACAAAAAAATCTGATTCATCTTAAAATTTGAAATTGAGCACTTTAGGTGACTATCTTTAGTTCTCGTTGACTATTTTTAGTAAATACACGAAAAAATGATATTGCGAAATCTCTGAGTCAGCCTTAAAACCCTCACCAAGTTATCTCTGGTATTATAAAGTCAATGACCTCCGTGATCATTTCACTGATAATCAATGCCTGAAATTAAACCAGTTTAATCTGGAAATTTTAGCTTTGGAAAAACCGTAGCATCTAAAAATAGTAGCAACCGAGGCGCGGTGAGTGAAGCCTCGTGCCGTGTGCCCCACAACATGGATAAGTTAGTATAAGGGCAGTCATACGATTGTAAATTTAAAGTATATGCAAATGAGCTTATTAATATTTATCGCAAACCTAAATGTTGGGTACCTTGCTTGCTTGTGGACTCATCATGTGAATATTATAGATTGATAACCGCAAGTAGTGGCATCATATTGGGGACGAAGTCAGAAAATATGATATTTCGGCGATGAGATTGATTGTCTAGTGGCAGAATTATCCTCGATATGCCACTTTAAAGGCCGACTCAGAGATTTCCCTGAGGAGGGCGCCCCGCAATTTCAAAAAAAATCGTGTTTTTTGCATGTACATTAAGCTTGTCCTATCCTAATCACTGTGTGAAATTGCTACGCTTAATCGAATTCCTTCAATAGAAAATCACAACTTTGTTATAAAATTCCCGGATCCGGACTTTTGTTATAACAACAGAGCCTCTGGACGTGATACTACACATAACTGTTTACTCTGGGCAAATCAAACGAAAATCCGATTCTCTCAACTTTCGGAATTGTGCCCTTTGGTCTACTATTTTTAGGTCTAGTTGACTATTGTTCATTATTACACACAAAAATTTATTTCGAAATCGCTGAGCGACTTACACTTAACCTCAAAGGGGGGCTCCAGGGGCCCTTTGTTTGTTTTTTCGTCCGGCGTTTTGTAACGCTGCAATATATTTGGTTTATATTTTTTTTGTATTTGTCTAACTTTTAGTTGCGCTTGCATTGGCGCAAACAAATTCAAATTCATCGCGTCGTTTTTGCGAATTAGCATGGGTCCCTAGGATCCCCCTTATGCACTAACGGAAGTGCCCATGACAAAAATGAAAAATCTTAATAGAGTTACTGTGATTCTGATTTTCATAATGCATACACCTAGTGACATAAACAAAGTAAATAATTAATCAAAAATTCTTGGAAAGTATAGCATGCCATTGGTGTCATAATATTTTGTATACATCATATAGCGGTTTACTGTAGGAACCTATGGTAAATTATACAAGTAAACTTAAAAAATATAAAATGGCATGAGACATTTATGTTTGTGCTTTATATGGTAAATATAGTTCATTCTTCACCAATTAAAGCAATCAGCAAAAGTCTAGGTGAATCAGTGCCGTAGAAAATGCAGAAAGAAATTAGTGTCTTTTTCGCACATTTTGACGCAAAATTAAAATCAAAGTTTTGCCCCTAATTTTTTTTTCAGTTCTCATTTTTGTATTGTTGATGTCTTTGAATCCTTCTAACATGTGGTGGATTTCATCTAAAACATCCTTTAGGAAAGTGGTTATATAATGAATGGGCCCCTTGGAGCCCCCCCCCCCTTATGCAATAACCGAAGTGCAAAACCCTTTATGCAGTGTTAAGAGGACGGGATTTTTGGCCTTCATTTTCCCGTATCAGCAGCTGCTTGTATAAGTTGACGTAACTTAAACACTTCTGCACACGACAATAATGTAATCCACTACCGTCCTTACACTTCACTTATATACCGCCCTGCTTCGATGTTTCGTCGAAGTACCCCAAGGCTAAACCGATTAGTGTTCGCTCTATTTAACGGGGATTTAAACGGAAGATCTTACATTGATATTCATTGGTCAGCATGTCAGCGGGAAAAAGGGAACTTTTTTTAACGATGTGCGCATGAAGATTCCATATGTGATTGCACGAGTTGGACTTGAAGAATTCCGAATTCATTTTTACCGCGGAGTCCAACGACAGATCTAATGTCCTACTACACCAACTGAGAGCGGATAATGAATTACTTCAAACAGTTCTTAATTGAGCAATTTAAACTGTGCCATAGATTGAGTTATTGAAGATACCATAGCAATGTCCATTTTTTATAAATATCGGTTTCACCAGAACAAAAAGTGGCAATGACCTTATATGAGAGGTGTTCAACAATCACGCCGACTGATTTGATTATGCTTCGATAAAGTAAGTTCACGGTTCGGTCTTTGGGTCAGGGCCGATGGGTCACAACCAAGCCTTAAGGCCATTTAATTCAGTGGAATTCTTCCCTCTAATTTCACTTATTACGTGTATTATTATAAGCAATTATTTTGGTGGTCCCTTAAATAAGCACACTCAGCAACCGCGATCGGATTTTTGTTTTACAGTCACCGTGAACAAGATACTTCGAAGCAAATACTCGGTATTTCTCAATCCAAATATTACCCTGATACTAACATCTATATATAGCATAAGTTTCTCGTTAATTACTTGTATGTAGGCTTATTGTTATTATTTTATTTTTTGTTGTTGCATTAATTAAACACTTGGTTAATCGGGTTGAGTTTTTCAGGATGAGGTGTATTTAAGTTTTATTGTAAATGAGTATGAAACATAAGCACACTCATAACAATTTGAAACACACTCATGACAGTTGGCATGCTTGAAAATTTTACCGACCTAAAACCAAACACCAAATCTGACCGAGCACGCTCGGAATACTTTCAATATCCCCATTATTTACCTCACTCTATGCCTCTTGATCTTTTGCAAAACATCAGCGATCATTTGTAGACATGCTTTTAATTTTTTCACTTTCCGAATTTCAGAAACCCAGAAATATTTGAAACAAAAAATAATGAACACTTGTCGAAAAACACAAGCTTTCAAACTTTTACTCGCGCGGTAAAGGAAAACTGAAAATACCTTTCCATATTTATGCGCAATCCAGTATAGTAAATATTTTAGAAATACAAACACAGAAGTCATTACTTGTTGTTAAGTTTTATTATGGGCATAACATGTTATTTAGGTTTAACGTGTCATATGACAGATATACAGATAATAGCGGTGGATTATCAATAGTTATGCGAGTTTGTCGACCTTTCAACACTAAAGAAGTAATATATCAACATATTTTTGTTTCTTGTTTACAAAATTCTTCGCCAAATAGTTAACCCGTTGAATGCCGTATAAGTGGATATTAAATTGACCATGTTGAGACTTATCAACATCAATAAATACAAAATAGCCGATGATACGTCCAACAGGGGCTATTGTTGACCACTTCGTTCAACGTCGGTCATTGCCATGTGTGTGATGTTGACCACATTAAACGTCCAATAAAATAAGTGCCCGTTTACTTGCCTACCCACTAACTCAGCCAGGCACAAATTTTTCTCTTTAAAGTCGCGTACGTTAAAGACCAACAAGTGAGTGAGTGGAGTGAGTGGGCGTGCGTGGCGTGGGCGTGAAGTGAGTGAGTGTTAAGTAGTACACTGTAAAACTTTTTAAAAGGTCCCATAATGCACATATGAATTGATGGTTTTATGTCAGTATCTACAAGGAGGTCCAACGCCGAAGCATTCAAATATTATTGGTTGGTGATGACATCATTTGTGGGCATTGATTTTTCAGAAGTAATAGAAAATTCCAGGTGACTGGTGTGAATCTATTCATGATACTGAATGATAATCAATAGTTTCACATATTATGTCATTGGTAGTGGATTCTTTTTCTGGCCCTGCTTATGGTAGTGAAATGTCCTGCACCACAGAGTTATTAAATTAAATATTTAGGGCCCATCCACAATGTATACGTACGCTACGGACGTAAGTACAACTCTACAACGTGTTAAAGGTTTAAACAAATTTCTGGCTTCACTTGTAAACAGTTTTAAAAGCTAAACATGCCATGTCAACTTGCTACTAAACTCAATGTTACTTGCTTTCATCTCGAAGCCATTCATACTCCAGTAACATGCCTATAGCATTTACACTTTTTAAAAGACCGAGATGGTTAGAAAATATTTAATCCTAAACACAAATTTTTACAGTAAGTAGATACCTCCCTCCCTCCCTCCCTCTCTCCCTCCCTCATGTTAAATGTATGGAAGGTAAGGGAATGTACACAGACCTTGAGAACAAGGGTCACAGGATCGATGCAGGTGCCTGTATGGCTCACTGGTAGGAATTGGGGTTAAAAGCGGTTACGGTTACCCTTTTTTAATTCCATATTTAAAGGGATCTGAATTGTACGTCCATTTTTGTGGTTTCTTATTTAATTATAGGACCTTTTCAAACAGCAAACAACCGCCCCAGTGTTGCAGAACTTATTAAACTAGTTATGAGCAAAATAAAGCTCTCGGCTTCCGCCTCGGTCGATAGTTGATTTCAATCATGGCATTGGTTCATCAAAAGCCTAGCCATTATTGGGAACTAATTTCATTTTGATGCTAACTCAAATGAAGCGTCTTGCGTTATTTAGTTTAAAATCGTCGAGATGAGAATGATAGGTTCTAACTGACATTTTGGTTTGGGAAATAATATTTTTTGAAATTTACCGGGCACTTGCCCGCTTTAAAATGACATTTAATTTGTCATTTTTTCAAAATGTAAAATTTGTGTTATGCTCCTACTTCGTTCAAAATTGGTTTTGCTTGTATTTGTTTTTTGTTGTTGTTGTTGTTTTTTTGGTTTTTTTTTTTTAGAGAAACTAAAACGTCCAATATCTCCAAATGACTGGCAAATGTCAGTTAGATTAGAAATTATAATTAGCACCTCACGAAATAATATTCCTTAGGGGGAACAAAAACAGCTAATAAAAACGTAAAAACTGAAAGTGAATAAGTAAATTAATGTAAGTAAATGAATTAAGTTAATATTTAAGTGTGTAGGCAAATAAGTAAATAAGTTAATATGTAAGTAGAACATAAGTAAAAAAAGTGTAAAGTAAATACCGCTAAGTTAAAATAAATAATATTAAGTAAATAAATTAAAATGTAATATTAGTAAAATAAATAAGTATGTAAGTAATTAAGTAAGTAAAACAATGTAAGTATATAAATACTAAAAACAAATTGGTTGCGTGTGTTGGGGTGTTTGTTCAGCGCATTCTGTGCTTTGCATTTAAATGCCACACACTTGCTATTTAGGTTGGTAAAAAAAATGTAAACCATTTCAAACTGAGATCTATTTGTACTCTATTCAAATCAGATACTAGGCTAGCCCTGTTGGGACCAGCACAAATCTGTACGACATGGGTCAAGCTTTAAAAAAAAATGACTCAAAACAATTGCCTCAACCTCATTACCCATTCTAAAGAATACGGGCTAGGATTAAAAAATATGGCCACATTTTGGGTAAAATCTATAGCAACAATAGGACAAGAAGAATACCATCCCATCATCATCGATCCAATTTCACTCCTGTTTAGCAACAAATTGCCGAAAGACTTCCATAGTACCCCCTCGATATATTTACATGAATAAAAATTTATTTTAATTTGGCCTTGTTGATCAAACAACGGAATAAAATTAATAACATTTTATGTTGAATGTAAATATCTGAAGAGGGGGTGGGACATAATGAAGTCTTGCCCAAATTGCGTGGAAACGTTATAAGATAGTTAATAAACCATAAGTTATATGCCAGAAATATTAATTGTAATAGGCTGGCTACTGGTTTTGTTCATTCTTTTGGGAGTATTCTAGTGCTGGGTCTCGGTTATAGCATTAAAATATCACTAGCTCACTATATATTCTTCTAGCCAGACATAAATATTACTAACTCGAGTCAGCTCTCAAGCAATAGAGTAACCCTAACACGCCCAAACAAAACTCACAAAATTCAATGAACTGAGGCAATGCACTGGGGTTATAAAGCGGGTATCAAAGCAATGTAATTATAGAAGTATAGAAGAGGTGGAAAGGGCAATTTACTATTGGTTTTTAAGCCAAAATGTAATATAGAGTGAAATATTATTTACATAGTAATAATATTATATCACGGGTTCTGTTACTTAACTGGAATTTCATCAAAGGAGCAGGGTCCATTTTGCACTAAATGGTGACATATGTAATATTTTAATAAATAATAGACTTTTCGGCTGTGTTGGCCTATATTTAGTGTTTAGGTGTTATCTGCCGTGTAACATTTAGTGTAAATGGAACACAAACACAATTAAGCA